>CAUYQV010187691.1:0-12445 GCA_963574575.1 Galagoides demidoff
GGTCCCAGCCACTTGGGAGGCGGAGGCAGGAGACTCGCTTGAGCCCAGGAGTTGGAGGTTGCTATGAGCTGTGATGCCATGGCACTCTATCCAGGGGGATAGCTTGAGGCTCCGTCTCAAAAAAAAAAAAAAAAAAAAGAAATGTACTTTCAGGGGCCAGGCCCGGTGACTCACATTCCCCCTAGCACTCTGGGAGGCCCAGGCTGGTGGACTGCCTGAGCTCACAAGTTCAGAGACCAGCCTGAGCCAGAGTGAGACCCCATCTCTAAAAATAGCCGGACACTGTGGCAGGTGCCTATAGTCCCAGCTACTTGGGAGGCTGAAGCAAGAGAATCAAGAGGTTGAGGTTGCTGTGATTCATGGCACTATATTAAGGGTGACAAAGTGAGACTGTCTCAAAAAAAAAAAAAAGAAAGAAAAAAAAGAAAAGTACTTTCACAAGATCATAATTATTAATAAATCACTAACTTTTTTGGGGGGGGCGGGGAGAGAACAAGGTCTCACTTTGTTGCTCAGGCTAGAATGCCAGAGTGCTGTGGCATCATCATCTAGCTCACTGCAACCTCAAACTCCTGAGGCTCAAGTGATCCTCTTGCCTCAGCCTCTCAAGTAGCTGGGACTATAGCCTCATGCCACCAGGCCCAGCTAATTTTTCTATTTTTGGTAGAGATGGGTGTCTCAAGTCTCACTATGTTGCTCAGGCTGGTCTCAAACTGCTGGTCTCAAGCAATCCTCCCATTTCAGCTTCCTAAAGTGTACTGCGCCTAGCCAAGAAATCATCAGCTTTGACCGAAGGCATACTTCCCAATCTGTCCTTCACCACTTCTCTTGGGCATAAGTGAAGGTATAGCAACCAGTAAAGACTGCTGTCTTTGAAGTCAATTTTCAGTTACTAATTGTATAACTCTGGACAAGCTTACTTAACTTTAACCTGTTAACTAAAATATAAAAATGGGATTAAAGAGCTGTGATAAAGCTTAAATGCAAAAATTAAGCGAACATTTATCTCTGGTGACAGGCACTAAACTCTAAATACTTCATATATTAACTCATTTAATCATCATAACAACCTTAAAAAGCATGTATTTTTATCATGCCTATATCATACAGTGAGTAAAGAGAGATATAGAAGTTAATTAACTTCCCCAAAGTCACTAGAGCATGACACAACTAGAATTTAAAATCACGCGGCTGGCTCGGTGCCTGTGGCTCAAGTGGCTAAGGTGCCAGCCACATACACCTAAGGTGGTGGGTTCGAATCCAGCCCGGCCCGCCAAACAATGACGGCTGCGACCAAAAAATAGCCGGGCATTGTAGCAGGCGCCTGTTGTCCCAGCTACTTGGGAGGCTGAGGCAGGAGACTCGTTTGAGCCCAGGAGTTGGAGGTTGCTGTGAGCTGTGATGCCATTGCACTCTACCGAGGGAGACAGTTTGAGGCTCTGTCTCAAAAAAAAAAAAAAAAATCACGTGGCTAAGCGTGGTGACTCATGCCTATAATTTAGCACTCTGGGAGGTGGGAGGCTGAGGCAAGAGGATTGCTTAAGTCAGGAGCCCAAGATGAGCCTAAACAAAAATAAGACTCTGTCTCTACAAAAAACAGAAAAATTGGCAGGGCATAGAGACACGCACCTAAAGTCCCAGCTATTCAGGAGGCTAAGGCAGGAGGATCATTTGAGCCTAGGAGTCTGAAGTCACAGTGAGCCACACTGACACTACTGTACTCATGCCAGGGTAACAAAGTAAGTCTCTGTCTCAAAAGAAAAAAAAACACAATGGGAAGCCCAGGTGAGTGGACTACTTGAGCTCAGGAGTTATAGACCAACCTGAGCAAGAGCGAAGCCCCATCTCTAAAAATAGCTGGGCATTGTGGTGGCCATCTGTAGTCCCAGCTATTTGGGAGGTTGAGGCAAGAGGATCACTTAAGCCCAAGAGTTAGAGGTTACTGTGAGCTATGATGCCAGAGCACTCTATGGAGAGCAACAAAGTGAGACTCTCTCTCTCAAAAAAAAAAAAAAAATCTAGCCCCAGAGCCCACCGCACTCTTTAACACCTATGTCATACCTATAGCACAGATCCCAGGTCAAAATAAGTCATTAATAAACAGTAGCATAGATCAGGTGTGGTAGCTCACACCTGTAATCCCAGCACTCTGGGAGGCCAAGGCAGGTAGATTCCTTAAGCTCAGGAGTTCGAGACCAGCCTGAGCAAGAGTGAGAGCCCATCTCTAAAAAATAGCCAAATGGCTCAGCACCTGTAGTACAGTGGTTACAGTGCCAGCCACATGCACCAAAGGTGTCCGGTTCGAGCCCAGCCTGGGCCAGCTAACCAACAATGACAACTGCAACAAAAAATAGCCAGGTGTTGTGGCAGGCACCTGTGGTCCCAGCTGCTTGGGAGGCTGAGGCAAGAGAATCACTTGAGCCCAAGAGTTTGAGGTTGCTGTGAGCTGTGACGCCACAGCACTCTACCAAGGGTGACATGGTGAGACTCTGTCTGAAAAAAATAAAAAATGGCCAAGCATTGTGGCAGATCCCTATCATCCCAGCTACTTGAGAGGCTGAGGCAAGAGGATCACATAAGCCCAAGAGTTTGAGGTTGCTGTGAGCTATGATGCCAAAGCACTCTACCAAGGGCAACAAAGTGAGACTCTGTCTCAAAAAAATAAATAAAGACTAGCATTATTATTTTATCTGGTACATAACAGGCATCCAATAATAAAGGCTGAAATATGTTGAACCAAGTAGATGAGCCAGGTTTTACCTGTATTTTTCCCATAACTACATATCTTTCCATGGGACAGAGCCTCTATTCCTAAGCTTTTATGTGCACCCCCAATCATTTCTTTCTTTCTTTCTTTTTTTTTTTTTGAGACAGAGTAGACTTTAGTAGAGTGCTGTGGCATCACAACTCACAGCAACCTCAAACACTTGGGCTTAAACAATTCTCTTGTTTCAGCCTCCCAAGTAGCTGGGACTGCAAGTGCCTCCCACAACACCCAGCTATTTTTTGGTTGTAGTTGTCACTGTTTGGCAGGCCCAGGCTGGGTTCAAACCCGCCAGCTCCACTGTATATGGCTGGCACCCTAGCCACAGGCACTGAGCCCGCCCAATTATTTCTGATCATTAAACTCCTTAGGGCACTGGTCACATCTTCTATATTTTGTGATCACATACACATGTATCCACAGGGTCCTACTTATTGTGTATAATCAACTAATATGTATTAAATGAATGATCATGCCAATCCTCTGCTCAAAATCCTCCCAAGAACTCCTGTCTCAGAATAAAATGTAAAGTTATTAACACAGACAACAAGATTCTATGTAATTTGCTCTTTCTCCTACCTACAACCTCTCTGAACTCAACTTCCACCATTTTTGCTTAGATTATTTCAAACCTACCATGTTGGGTTAATGTTTCTCAAACACACCAACATATTTAACCTTTGTGCCTGGAATGCTCTTCCCCCAGATACCTGCATAGCTTGCTGTCTTATTCCATTTAGGACTCTGCTCAAATGTCACCTTATCAGAAACATCATCTCTGACCTCTCTAACAAAAATATATCCACCCCACCTCCCTCCCTGTTTGTCCCCTTGTTCTGCTTTCTCCAGTCCTCACTAAAATCTGATGTCTTATGTTTTATCCTTGGTTTGTTTATTATTTGCCCCCGCCCACTAAAATGTAAGCTCCACGAGAACAGACACTTCTATTTTATTCACTGCTAGGTTTCAATATACTTAGGACAGTCCCTGGTAAGCAGGAGACAATCAATAAATACTTATCACATTAATAAGTGATAGATGTATTAGTTGTCTATTGCTGTACCAAAAAATTACCCGTAAAACTTAGAGTAGCTTAAAACGACAAACATTTATTATCTCACAATTTCTGCGGGTCAGGAATCCAGGCATGGCTTAGCTGAGTGACTTTGGTTTAGGTCTCTCAAGAAGTTGTAATCATGCTGTCAGAAAGATTTGCATTCATCTTAAAGCTCAACTCTGCCTAGAGAATCTCCTTCCAAGATTACTCACATGGATGGGTCTTGTGGGCCTCAGAAGATCTGTTTCCAAGCTTACTGATAAACCTGGGTTTTTCAACATGTCTCCACTGGCTGCCTGCATGTTCTCAGAATATAGCAGCTAGTGATCTAGGAAGGGGGAGTCAGAGAGTCCCAAGACAGAAACTAGTCTTTTGTAACCTAACCTTAGAAGTAATACCCTATCACTTTTGCTAAATTCTATTCACTAGAAGTGAGTCACTAAGTCTAGCCTATACTCAAGAGGAGGGGATCACAATGACATGAATCAGGAGGCAGGTCACTAGGGGCCATATTAAAGGCTGCCTTCCATAGTAGGCATAATAAAAATTAACAAAAAAGGCCAGGCGCAGTAGCTCATGCCTATAATCCTAGCACTCTAGGAGGCTCAGGCGGGTGGACTGGTTGAGCTCAGGAGTTCAAGACCAGCCTAAGCAAAAGCAAGACCCCATCTCTACTAAAAATAGAAAAACTGAGGCAAGAGAATCACTTGAGCCCAATAGTTGGAGGTTGTGTGAGCTATGATGCCATGATACTCTACCGAGGACAACAGCTTGGCACTCTGTCTCAAAAGACCAGGTGCGGTAGCTCATGCCTGTAATCTTTCATGTGTCCCTACTGGGAGTTCAAGGCAGGAGGATCACTTGAGCTCAGAAGTTCAAGACCAGCCTGAACAAAGCAAAACCTATGTCTACAAAAAATAGAAAAATTAGCTGGACATGGTGGTGCTGAGCAGCTGTATTCCCAGCTACTTGGGAGGCTGAGGCAGGAGGATTACTTGAACCCAGAAGTTTAAGGTCGCAGTGAGCTAGGCTGATACCACAGCACTCTTAGCCTAAGCAATTGAGTGAGATTCTGTTTTAAAAAAAACAAAAAACAAAAAACGCTTAAGGGAAAAATCAGATAAATTTAGAATAGTACATTCTACAAGTCAACTGGTACCCAGGACTCATCAAAGTTAATGATAATTAGAGGGGGTGACTATTGTTCTAGATTAGAGGAAACAAAAGAGAAATAACCAAATATTTGAACAAAAAGATCTAATTAGGAAAATCTAAATATAGATTGGATATTGATTGATATTTTGGAAATACTGTTAATTTTCTTAGGTATGATAATGGTGCTATAGTTAGATAAGATAAAATAGCTTTATTTTGGGGCGATACATATGAAGTATTTTGGGAGTCCTAACATCTTCAACTTACTTTCCAAGAAAATATGATACATACACATCCAGAAAGAGAAATAATTAGAAGCAGAATTAAAGTGATAACTCAAGTGTTAAATCTTAATTATCCTGGAATCCACATTCCTTTTTTTTGTTTGTTTTTTAGAGACAGAGTCTCACTTTCATGCCCTTAGTAGAGGCCATGGGCATCACAGCTCACAGCAACCTCCAGCTTGGGCATAGGTGATTCTCTTGCCTCAGTCTCCTGAGTAGTTGGGACTACAGGCACCTGCCACAACACCCAGTTATTTTTTGTTGCAATTTGGCCAGGGTTGGGTCTGAACTCGCCACCCTCAGTATATGAGGCCAGCGCCCTACCTACTCACTGAGCCACAGGCACTGCTGGAATCCACATTCTTACTACACCATAACATGACTCCTATATTATATAGATAGTTATAATTCTAAAGATTATCTATATTTGGGGGGATAAGAGAGCCATGAAAGACATGATATTGATCCTCTGCCCTCTAGAAGCTGACAATTTCATTGTGGAATATCTTTTTTTTTTTTTCTTGTTGAGACAGAGTCTCAAGCTGTCACCTTGGGTAGAGTCCCATGGCATCACAGCTCACAGCAACCTCCAACTCCTGGGCTTAAGCGATTCTCTTGCCTCAGCCTCCCAAATAGCTGGGACTAAACACATCCGCCACAAGGCTGGCTATTTTTGTTGTTGTTGTTGCAACTGTCACTGTTTTAGCTGGCCTGAGCTGGGCTTGAACCTGCCAGCTTTGGTAGATGTGACTGGCACCCTACCTACTGAATTACCGGCACCACCTGGGAAAACCTGTTTTATATGCAGTATAAAACAATACATGCTGGACACGGTAGGTAACACCTGTAATCCCAGCAACTAAGACTGAGGTGGAAGAATCACTTGAGGAGTTCAAGTGAGTTCAAGACCAGCCTGGACAACATAGTAAGACCCTGTCTCTAAAAAAAAAAAAAAAAATCTTTTAATTTGCTGGGCATGGTGGTGCACTCCTGCAGTCCCATCTATTCAAGAGCCTGAGGCAGGAGAATCCATTGAGCCCAGGAATTCAAGGCTGCAGTAAGACTAGACTGTAGTCTGAGTGACAGAGACTTCATCTCCAATAAATTAAGAAAACATATGCTAAATCCAGCATATAACAAATAAGTGCTGTAAGAATACAGAAAAGGGTAACAATGAGCCTTCAGAGAATAAAATATTTTTGAAACCTTTCTCCTCTAACAGACTTCTTATTCTTGGCCTCCTTTTCCTTATGTACTGCTTCATTATCTACTTGGCAACAACTATTTCCTATATAACACAATTGTCTAGAGACTATCTAAACATAAAATATGATTTTAAAAATAAAATACTATTTACATTTTCACTGGGAAAAAAACATGAATAAACTATGTGGATTATCTTGCCTCCAAAAGCAATTGTGTTATTTCAAGTGTTAAGGATGCCAAAAAGCTTGTAGATTTAAAAATAACCTCACAAAGAGCTCATTTCCAATACCAGATGGAAAGAAATTACTCTAAAGACACATGTGTAGGAGGACAAATATACAATATCAGATGATACCATGCAGAAGGTTTATATAATTATACAATACCTCAAGATTAGCAAGACTCTGCAGGTAGTAAGCTAGCAACAGTGTCAATACTCTGAATCATTGAAAAAAAGAGAAAAGGGCAAGAAACAGCAAGTGGGTGGTACCAAAAAAAAAAAGCCTTCACTTTAAGCTGCCTTCATGTATCCCTACTTCATGCTGACATGGTTGGCAGGTAAAATTTGAAGGCTTAAATCCTTGGAGCTCTTGACAGTTCCGCCTGTGTCCATATGGCCAAAAACTGAGGGGGGTGGGGTGTGTTGGGGGATGGGAGGAATTTCAGCAATCTGTACTAAGTGTATTATTAAGGTAAAACACTCCTCATTTTTGAATATTTGTAGAACTTCAACTGGTAAATTAAACTACATGCTAGACACATAAATTAAAATAGCATTCCTTTATAAGACATACTCAAAGATAGACTGCTGAGATCTCATTGTGTTAAAATTATTCTAATAGGATTACTTAAGAAAGAATTTATGTAAGCACTAATAGCTGTTTATCACTACAGCACCTTGGCATAGTACTACTCCAAGTCACAAATTACTAGAAATATACATTTCTCTTACATTTGTGGGTTACAAGCTTAAATTAACTTGTTCTCATGCCTCTATGCTTTAATGCAGTTAAATCACTGAGACTTTCTCACTTGAAACTTTCATATCATAACTTTGATATGGTTAAATGTAGGTATTATCAAAATATGAGGCATGAGAACAAGTTTTCTGAATGAATTATCAAAACCTCAGTGTAAGCTGGGCACAGTAGCTCCCACTTATAATCCTAGCACTCTGGGCAGGCACAGTGGCTCTTGCCTGTAATCCAAGCACTCTGGAAACCAAAGTTGGTGGATCACCTGAGCTCAAGAGTTCGAGATCAGCTCAAGCAAGAGCAAGACCCCCATTTCTGCTAAAAATAGATAAACTGAGGCAAGATGGACACTTGAGCCCAAGAGCTTGAGGTTGCTCTGAGCTAAGATGCCAAGGTACTCTACTCAGGGTGCCAAAGTGAGACCTATCTCAAAAAAAAAAAAAATCCTAGCACTCTGGGAGACCCAGGCAAAGGATCTTGAACTCAAGAGTTCAAGATCAGACTGAGCAAGAGCAAGACCTTGCCTCTACTAAAAATAGAAAAATTAGCCAGGTGTGGTAGCAATTGCCTACAATCCCAGCTACTTAGAGGGCTGACACAAGAGGATTGCTTAAGCCCAGAAATCTGAGGTTGCTGTGAGCTAGGTTGAGGCCACAGCACTCCAGCCTGGGCAACACAGTGAGACTCTCTCAAAAAAACAAACAAAAACCCTCAGTCTATATTATGTTCAGTGCTATAATTCAGACACATAGAGGACCTAGCAAAAGTTAATTTGCATTAGGATGATTTTTGTGGAAGACCAGAGTGGCACAAAGAGAAAGCAGGTTACTTTATAAAAACCACATTTAACAATAGGAATACAAAGTCAGACAATTAAGTTTGTGAATTCATCCTAGAAAAAAATGCTATGTACCTTACTGCTGAGTATCACTATGGTCACTATATGGCCAAGGGGAGTATTTCAAAAGTGAATGTAGTGATAGTCAACAATGAGGTATGCAGCACTTTTTCAAGGATGAGTTTGAGAACTTAATTATCTGATACCATATACATTATATCCAGTTTTATTTTATTTTAATTATTTCCACCTATTACCAAAAAGAAATTGAGGGGTTCCTACCCCTATTAATAGATTAGATAACAGAATAAGATTATAGGTTTATATTGAACAGATATAGAACTAGATAACAGTAAATATTAATAGAGTATCTATTGCTTCTTCCAATCTAACTTATCAATATGAACTCACAGTTATATTTCCTATCTGTGCCATTAAACAATCTTTCCCCTTTCTACCCACTATGCCAAGATTACTTTAGCCTTATTCAAGTCTTACTCTACATAACTCAGAAACAATTTAATGACTACAAATGGAAATCACCTTGAGAGTTGAGAGCCTAGATTAAAATGACCTAGAGACCTCACCCATGGGAGGAGAGCAACAATTCAATAAACAATCAAGGTTTAATCCATATTAATTTATCTAATGCAATAATAAATTAATAAATAATAATTATGATGCCAGAATGGTTCTGGAATTTCTATAGAGAAAGGACTTTTAAGGATAGCAATCTGATTGAAAGGAGAGATAAAATATTTGGATATGAAGCTCCCAGTTTCTACTCAGATTGCACTTTTACTTAGGGTGACTTTGGGGTAAACTGATGAAGATTAGGGGGCAAGGGATATTAAAGTGTCTTGAAACTACTCATTGAATTATATTGGCTGCATTTCTCCAAAGTTCAAAGAGCTAGCCAATTTTTTTTTATGTGTGTGTGTGAAACAGAGTCTCAAGCTGTCACCCTGGATAGACTATCGTGGCATCACAGCTCACAGCAACCTCCAACTCTTGGGCCCAAGGGATCTTCTTGCCTCAATTTTTCTATTTTTAGTAGAGACAGGGTCTTGCTTTTGCTTTGAACTCCTAAGCTCAAGCAATCCACTCGCCTTGGTCTCCCAGAGAACCAGGATTACAGACATGAGCCACCGCACCCAGCCACCAATTTATTTTCAAACATTTCAATGTGGGTACAATCATATTTAAATAAAAATAATCAGGGCTAGGCACCTATGGCTCAAGTGGCTAACGTGCCAGCCACATACACCAGAGCTGGTGGGTTTGAATCCAGCCCAGACCTGCCAAACAATGAGAACTACAACCAAAAAAATAGCTGGGCATTGTGGTGGGCACCTACAGTCCCAGCTACTTGGGAGGGTGAGGCAAGAGAATCGCTTAAGCCCAGGAGTTGGAGGTTGCTGTGAGCACTCTACCCAGAGTGACAGCTTGAGACGCTGTCTCAAAAAATAATAATAATAATAATCAGCAAAATAAGTATAAACAGGCCTTCATCATAATCAGATTCTCCCACTGAACTTTCCTAAAACCAGTATTTGAAGTAAAGTTCAGTAGGGTAATTAGTTCTAAATGAGATCACTTAATATAAAATATCAAAGTTCTCCTTCCTAACACCTTCAATTTCTGAATATTGCTCATTGCTACATCTTTTGTATCCTTCTTACTATGTATTCATTAAATAGCAGAAGAGTAAATCAAAATACTAATCTAACTCAGTGCATGCCAGAGTATTTGTTATATTGTACTTTACTAAATACACCACAAATCTACTCATAAAAGGATTACACAGTAAGCCAGCAATGACATACCAAGAAGCTTAAATAAATAATAAAAATTAACACGTATTTGACTTTAGATCTCCTCTAACCAAACGCTATTATAAATGAAATGAAACAATTAATTTCCAATAATTGTGGATCCTTAATAAGGTCCATAACTGATCAATTCAAAGGCCTCTTTTAAAACTTTCATCTTCAGGTACTTTATTCAGAGAAAAAAGCAAAGTTGTTCATAAGGCAAAAGTTGTTAGAATTATTGTTGTTTAGTAGCTCACAAACAAAAGAAAGTGATTCCATGTTCAAGTAATTAAGAGAAAAATCCTTTAAAGACAGTGATAAATACACATCTGAACATGCACTTGACCAATCACAACTGATGAGACTTGGAGGAATACACTGGCAGCACGTGTGCTGTCCTGCTTCTTAGATAACAAGGAAATAGACTGTAGTCTAAGTGTAGCTCTAAATTGCAAACTCAACTCCGATGGCCATTGATATTCTAAAGTTAAACTGATTTGTACATTCAAAGAACAATATGAAACCAGGAACAATGGCTCAAGCCTATAATCCTAAAATTTTGGGAGACCAAAGTGGAGGATCACTTGAGGCTGGGTGCTCAATACTAGCCTGACCAACATAACAAAGGCATCCTATCTCCAAAAAAAATAAAAATTAGCTGGCCTGGGTATGGTGGCTCACACCTATAATCCTAACACTTTGGAAGGCCAAGGAAGTAGGATCAGTTGAGGCCAAAAGTTAGAGACCAGCCTGAACAGGAGTAAGACCCCATCTCAACAAAAAAAAAAAAGAAAGAAAGAAATAATTAGCTGGGTGTGAAGGTACACAATTGTAGTTCCAACTAGACAAGAGGCTGAAGCAGGATGATGGGTTGAGCTCAGAAGCTGGAGAATGCAGTGAGCTATGAATGCATTGCACTCTAGCACCAGGGAACAGAGCAAGACACTGTCTCAAAAAGGTAAACAATGTAAGCCCTACCATTCACATCAAGAATTACAGACCACATATCTAAAGATCACAATTTGCTAGTAAGCATTTCAAAGTATTTGCAGAGAACTCAAGAATCCTATGGCCTTTAGGCAATGATCTTGACAAGCTTATTCTGAAGCTTTTTTAGGAATAAGAGGAAAGAAACCAAATAGAATCTTAAGTAGACTCTCCCTCACAATATAAATTTGCTTAAAATTAAAACCATATGAGAGGATGCCTTAAGCCCAAGAGTTCCAGGTTACAGTGAGCCATGATTATACCAATTATACCTGGGCAACAGAATGACACCCCATGTCTAAAAAAAAAAGCAAAACCATAAGCTAATAAATGAGATGGAAGGCTAACTGTATAATTTTCAAAAATGTTAAATTCAAGCTGTACACAAGAAAAAAATCACACTAGTAAACTCTAAATGTGGGACACAAACCTGACAAAAGATAATATGACAGGAAAAATATATAGGTCATATGTCAACAAAATGCCACAACCATTTCTTTAGAAGAGATAGGAATTACTTAAAATAATTTGTTAATTTAGATACTACTACTCAGGAGTGTTTCTTAGGAGAAAAGAAAGGATATAAGATTAAAGCACTTTTAAATATGCAAAGAAGATCTGTGTATTATTTTATTATTATATAAAATATTATATCATGTTATTTTAGATATTATAGTAAGGTAAGCCTACTTTGAAACATAGGTCTGTTCCCTGCATCTACTACTTGTACACAATAAAAATGATTTGGGTGTCTAACAATTAAAAAAAAAGAATATTTTGGCTCTTAGTCCACAAAGAAACACCTAAAAGACTTTCTTCTATGAGCTTAGTCCACTTGCAGACAGCCAGAATTTCCAAGCATTAAACTTTACAATTGGTGGAGTGTTTAGCTCTGTGTAGAAGGGAAGCCTAAAAAGTTTGTTTAATCTATCTTCAGCCATCACCTATCATTAAGGGCTCCACACATCAACGGGACATGTAGAATCTAAACCCTTTCAAGAAACATCAGTTAAAGAAAACCCAACTGGTTGGCCATACTAATGAAGTTCAAAAAATTTTTTTTTCAAAACAATACAAAAATTCTATCAGGTTCGGTTCGGTGCCTGTGGCTCAATCGGCTAAGGCACCAGCCACGTACACCTAAGGTGGCGGGTTCGAATCCCCAGCCCGGGCCCGCCATTGATGGCTGCAACCAAAAAATGGCCGGGCATTGTGGCGGGTGCCTGTGGTCCCAGCTACTTGGGAGACAGAGGCAGGAGACTCGCTTGAGCCCAGGAGTTGGAGGTTGCTATGAGCTGTGATGCCATGGCACTCTACCCAGGGGGATAACTTGAGGCTCCGTCTCAAAAAAAAAAAAAAAAAAAAA
>CAUYQV010187694.1:0-24957 GCA_963574575.1 Galagoides demidoff
TGGCCGGGCGTTGTGGCGGGCGCCTGTGGTCCCAGCTACTTGGGAGGCAGAGGCGGGAGACTCGCTTGAGCCCAGGAGTTGGAGGTTGCTGTGAGCTGTGATGCCATGGCACTCTGCCCAGGGGGATGGCTTGAGGCTCTGTCTCAAAAAAAAAAAAAAAAAAGATTAAAAATATTCATCTCATAACTTCTTTGATATTATCAATTTGTAATATCAATGAAGAAAATATTTGCAAAGTCTAACACAAATCTGAATTATCACAAATTCTCAATTAAAAATTTAAACGAAGTTTTATCATGACATTTATATTCTGGAGGAAGAGCTCAGTGAACAAATACAAAAGCAGTTTAAATAAACTCTTAGAAGTTATTTGTTACAAAGAGTAAAGCGCCTTCAGTTTTCAACTCTTTGATGAATTTGTAAAGACCATTTTGATGTGTGTATGTTTTATGTGATCTGTCAATAATGCTTTGCATACAGAACATTCTAGAATAGTTTTTGCCCACTGATGTCTTTAAAGATAGCTCATGAACTGCACTATTGAGTGCCATAATCGAAGTTCTCCTTACTGTTAGAAAAAGAGAAGCTCATTGCCAAAGTAGGATACCATGATTTCAGTGACCATGAATAAATTTATTTCTTTTTTCAGGTACCCCAATTATGAATTTATCAGTGATAATTCTATCTCCTGGTCAGCTGGACTACATAATCGATACACAGAAAATTCACTTCGGGGTGTGATCCTAGATATACATTTTCTCTCTCAGGCAGACTTCTTAGTGTGTACTTTTTCATCGCAGGTAAGTGTTAGTAGGGCTTTCTAAAATGACCGATATTTCTGGTGATAGGAACCAAATTATTTGTCTGTGTGTTTTTAATGTTACGTTATCATGACTTGAGTACAGTTTTCCTTGTATTTTGTAATGATCTCTTCTGTGCAAAAATGAAAAGATCTCATAAAGTAGGTATTTGAGTGCACTGAATGTTTAGTTGTTTGCAAGCAATGGTTGAAAACATCTCCACTGAAGCTGGTTACGTGAGTTGTTTAGAGTACTTGGCTTGTTCACAGCATTTAACAGAAACAGCAAGTAATTAAGCTTACGTAATACCTTCCTAATTTTGCATACAGTCAATATATGACCAAAATCCATCTATTTCTAGACATCAGTGCATTGATACTGAGAGGTTTAAATGCTTTAAATGATCACTTTATAGAAAAGAAGAAAGAGTAAATATAATTCTTTTTCAAGTTGTATTACATTTCTATGAAGCAAGAAATTGTGCATTAAATCTAAGCAATACAATATCATCATCATTTGTTTAATTGTTGCAGGCAATTGTATTTTATGGGTTTAGTGTGTGTGTATTTATGAGTGGTCCAATCAGCCTTATATGCCCTGTGGAATATTAGTATAACAGTATTTATTATGGATTTTTTTCCACTCTCTCATTTATGCACATTTTATTGGTTAGTTCATTCAGCCAGCTGTTAAATAACAATTCATGCTCAAATGTATACTAGGTACATTGGGGACTTCAAAGGAGATTGAAGATACAGTTCTTGCCCCAGTCCAGAATCTAATAAGCAAAATACTCAATGTGAAATAACTAGAGAATAATTAGCAAACAACATAAATTGGTATAAAATAAATGCATATTTAAATTCTGAGAAGAAGTAGAGAAAAGAAAATGGTGAAAAAGGAAAGCCACATCATTTTCATGGGAATATACTTCAGAGAGAATAAAGAAATGGACAGTTTTTTTTTTTTTTTATTATATGACAGTGTGTATTGTCCTGATAAGATGGTGGTATGATTTTTGAACTCCTGAGCTCAGGTGATCCTCCCACTTCAGCCTCCCAGAGTGCTAGGATTATAGGCATGAGCCACCATGAGACCCTCTTTTTTTTTTTTTAAGAGGGTCTTGCTTTTGCTCAGGCTTGTCTTGAACACCTGAACTCAGTGATATGATTTTTGGAAAGATACCTTCCCAGGCAAAAGCCACAAATTCCTTCAATATGGAATAAGAATACAATTTACTACCCAAAGAGGAGTGCACAGAAAAATCCACTATTGATGTTTCTTTCTAATTGGGATGAGAATCCTATCTATGAGAAGCTCTCTTTCCCATTCCCATTCCAAGGAGGTGCTAGGCATTTACAGGTACTTGGTCTCTCCCAAGTATCTTTGAGAATCTGGCCATATACCTACCTGATCAACAAGTGCATGTAACTAGTAACAACCTCTACACATTCCTGATGCTTATTGCTAGAATGTACAAATCAAGAGTCATTTTACCAGATGTACCACCTTCCCTGCAGGCCTAGATTTTATTACACTTGCCTGAAGTCAATTCCTCTAGTCCAAGGTTTCTTAGCCTTGGCACTATTGGGATTTGGGGCCAGATAAGTCTTTGTTGTGAGGAGCTGTATTGTGAATTGTAGGATATTTATCTGGATCCTTGGCCTATGGCATCCTCAGCTCAACCCAGCGTTGTTCATATATTCCCAGGGTGGGTAGGGGGAATGGGCAATTTTGCTCTGATAGAGAACAGCTGTTCTAGTCATAAGGCTATATAATTAAATATATACTTATATATTTTATATTCTATATATTTAAATATATAATATATTTCATATTCTATAAATATATATATATTTTATAGTCTATATTTTATATAAATACATATGATACACATATCTATATAAAATATAGACTATAAAATATTATAATCATACATATGATATATATACATATATATGTGTATATAGTATATATTTGTTGAAGGCCAGATAGCTATTAGGTGGTCAGAGGCTTACTGACCTTACATGTTGGTAAGCACTGAGGCACAGGGATGTGCTCATGCTTTGCTTTCTTTCATCTGGCCCTACTCAGTAATGCCATTAGGGTCATTTTGAAATAGACAGAAAAATCTTTTTTTTCTTTTCTTTTCAGTAATGTAGAGTTTTTGGTTCCCAAACTCTTAATTTTGACCCAGAAAGGATGACCTCTGTCACTTCTCTGATAGTTAATTCTGTTCAGACTTGATGAAAATATTGTCCAACTATTTTGCTCTGTTTTATTCATATCAATCTCAGTGTATTCAGACATTGGGTCTGGACAAGCAGTTCATACAAAGAAAGAGTAGTGTTGAGAGGACTTTTTGTATCCAAAGGAATAAGATTCATTCTTACATATTAATGTTGTATCTAGAAATTTTTGGCAGTCAAAGTTCACCTTAAATAATTTTACTTATTTGAACCAAAGCAAAACTCCAACAGTATTTGTTTCCCAAAATAGATTTGAAGTATTTTAAAATATTTTATGTTAGGGTTCAGAGTAAATGATTAACAGTAACAATACTTTACATTTATATAGTGAGTGGCAGTTTACCAAATGTAATCGCTTACATTGTCACATACAGTATTTGTAGTATTTGAAATTGTGGAATAATTTCATATTCTATGGCCTTACTTGCACCAGAGTATGTTTTTTCCAAATATTTTTAGTAAAGAAGTATTAAATATGGGGTGGCGCCTATGGCTCAAAGGAGTAGGGTGCTGGCCCCATATGCCAGAAGTGGCGGTTTCAAACCTGGTCCCAACCAAAACCTGCAAAAAAAAAAAAAAAGTATTTAATATGGTTTAATATTTTTGCAGTGTATTGAAATTTGTTGCTGGATGACAAATTCCCTTGCTATAATATAAACCAAAATTATAATTTTTATTTATCTATTTTTTTGTAGAGACAGTTTTACTTTATTGCTCTCAGTAAAGTGCTGTGGCATCACATAGCTCACAGCAACCTTGAACTCCTGGGCTTAGGCAATTCTCTTGCCTCAGCCTCCCAAGTAGCTGGGACTACAGGCGCCCACCACAATGCCCAGCTATTGTTTGTTGCAGTTTGGCCAGGTCCAGTTTTAAACCCGCCACCCTCGGTATATGGGGCCAGTGCTCTACCCACAGAGCCACAGGCCCCGCCCCAAAATCATAATTTTTTGAAAAATGTTCCAGAAATGTCTCATCATCATCAGTGGAACTTTAAAAAAAGTCACTGATAGGATCAAAGTGTCAAGCCATTGACTTCACTGGGCAGAGAACAAAAATGAGGCAATGTGGGCTGCAGTGTCAAACAGTCTGTATTTGAGTTCATTTTTTTAAAATCATAGCTATGTACATTAATACATTTATGAGGTACAATGTGCTGATTTTATATACAATTTGAAATACTTACAAACAAACTGGTTAATATAGCCTTCACCACATGTTCTTTATTATTGTGTTAAGACATTTACACACTACACTTAATAGATTTGACATGTACCCTTATAAAATTCACCATAGGCGTGGTCCCTCTGATTATCCTCCCCCTCCTCTTTCCTCTTCATCTTGGGCTATAGTTGAGTCCACCTTTTGACCATCTAATGTCAAGTAATTTGGCCTTCAACAGATTACTCAACCTATCTCTTCTTACATTTGGGTTTTGTGAAGATTAAAGAGTTATTAAAAGTAAAACAGCACCAAGAATAGTACTCAGCAATATAGTATTAAACCCATTAGTTGCTATTATTACATATAGGAATAGTTATAGGAAAGGCTTGGCCTATTAGAGACTCCCCAGTATTTATTTTGCAGCTATTTTTTCACATGACTCCACTATGCTCTCATGTCTTAGAAGGAACATGAAACATACTTTGCTTGTGATCATATGCATTAGATAGATATAACAATTCTTCATAAAGAAGAGTAACCAGGCTCGGCACCCATATTACAGTGGTTACAGCACTGGCCATATGCCCCAAGGCTGGCAGTCTCTAACCCAGCCTGGGCCAGCTAAACAACAATGACAACGGCAAGAGAATCGCTTAAGCCCAAGAGTTTGAGGTTGCTGTGAGCTGTGATGCCACGGCACTCTACTGAGGGCAGCATAGTGAGACTCTGTCTCAAAAAAAAAAAAAAAAAGGGTAACCAGTAACAATAATCAACATACCACCTCAATTCCACTTTATTTAGCTTATTTAAGAAAACATTGCCATGTGATAGGAATTTCCAGAAACAAAAGTTTCATTCCCAATGGGTGATTAAGTCATAGTGTTTGTTGTGACAAAGGCAAGTAAACCTGTGTATGTGTTGATTTTAGGGGCGTTAGTCTTCAGACTTTCTTATACACGTCACAGGCATACCAGAAAATGGGAAAGACCAGAGGCAGAGGCAGGAGGATCATCAAAGCCAGGAGTTCAAGGCTGCAGTGAGTTATTGTCATGCCACTGCACTCCAACCCTGGGTGACAGTGTGAGACCCTTTCTCTTAAAAAAAAGAAGAAAAGAAAATGGGTAAAAAATGTAAAGCCATACATCCAGAAGAATAACAAGACAAAACATTGAGAATCAAGTCTCAACTCAGAATAAACAAAGACATCCACCTCTCAACTTTGCTTGATAAACTCATATTTCAAGAGATAATTTGGAAGTGATACAGGTTTAATGTCTTCTTCCTAATTGTTCCTTAATAACTTTCTGTCTCCTATATGCTACCCTTTGAGGAATGTTATTCCCTATAACAGTAGCAAGAAAGAGTTGACCCGTCAACTCTGAGCTATTGTAGACAATATTGGAGAAAAGAAATGTCATGCAAGAAGGGAAAATGCAAGGCTTGATGTTTAAAAAACTGTAGGCACAAGTGTCAAGGCACCTTAATCAGGATTCCTTGTAGATTTTTAGACTCATCCCCATCCATCTGGAGGCTTCAGATCATTCTTGGTTTTATATCCATAAATGAGGTCTGAGAATAATCTGTCATTAAGTGAAAAGTTTTTAAAAGTCAACAATATGGCTCCATTCTAATTTTGTTGCTATTTTTGCTCTTAGTTTTCTGAATCCTTTTATTAGAGCTGTTTCTTGAAGCCAGCTAGGTTTGTCCTAAAAGCCTCGTAAATTGAAGATAACAGTCTTCAGGATTTACTATGAAAACTGGAGGTAGTATTAGTATTTTCTAAGCACATCAAGTGAATTTTAAAAGCTATAAAATCACATTCTGAACTATTTTACCAAATATGCTAATCATGTTCTATGTTACTGGAAATTGCCTATTCTCAAAGCATCTAATTACTCAAATTATTTTCTTATTTGATGAACTGTCTTAAATCTGTGGCAAAGAAATTATAGTTGGAGAAATAACAGCAGTTGACAGCACAATTATAGATAGGCAGCAAATGAATCAGAAAGGTTTTTTGAAAATGCTGCTTATCAAATTCTGGAATTAATTTTTAGTACTCTGGAATTTCATATACAGAAATGATTATAGATGCTCATTTAAAAGACTTTAACATTGTTAAAGTTAACATAGTTTAGAGAGCAGTCAGCATTACTCAGTAGTTTCAACCATTAAAAATCACCATGCGACAAAATTACTTTTTTTCCTTTGTGATACCTCCCTTTATTGCAGTTATTACAACACTAGTTAAATTCCAGATACACACAGAATACAACTGGCTTCATTATATTTTGAATCAAAGTTTGGAAGGTTAGAGGGCAAAACCAAGAACTACATTAACTGTCCCAGACAGATGGCTCTTGATAGAAATTTCCATTGAGGGATGTGGCTCCTGAAACAACAGTGAATGCCTGTTGACGATACTGTGGAGAAAGCACAAGGTAAAAAGCCCAATGTGTGAACCCTGTGACTGCCTCCCAGAGCAGGAGGGTACCTTGCATCAGCATGAGCTCTAGTTTACAATGATAAGTACTATACTGGGCAGCTGCTATATTGCATTAATCCTTTTGGCATTCCTTATGAGGAAACGAAGACCTTAGTCTTACTTTATCATTGTATAGTAAAACAAAGTAGTTCATAGGAAAAGTATGCAGATCTCCCAGCATCGCCCAAAGGGACAAGACTCCCCTTACAATTTCTCATACTAGGAGAGCCTCCAGGCCCTGTTTTGACAAAAATAAGATCCCATCTGTTCTGACAAAGCTTTGGGGACACATGCAAACTCAGCTGTCTATTTCTAAGGGATGAAATTCAGATTAATGGACCCCCCACATTTTAATTGGTTTTTTGAAATATAATCATATCTGTGTTTTATCCTTTGGGAAGATTTCTGTTGTTCCCCGTTACTGTGCTCAGTACTAAAAAGTATATAATATACTAAAAAGTATATAGTGCCATGTCAACACAGAATGAAATAAAACATACTACATATAGCCAGTCACTGCTTCGGAGACCATAGACTGCTCCTCTGTCATGCTACCTGTCAGGTATCAAACCTGAATATTGTCATCAGCTGAAAACCTTCATTTACCTGCCACGTGATTTAAATTTATTAGCTCAGCAAGGAAGCATAGGGCATTAAGTGAATATAGCAACACAAAATAGTAATCTTTCTAGCCCCTCGTAGTAAATGTCCATGGTTGATAGATATAGGTTTTGTAATTACTTACTCACAATGTTATATCTGGACCTGCGGGATTAAACATCCACCATGGATTTGTACCTCCATTACTTGCATCTCCATTGCTGGGCTGGTATTATGCATGGAGCAATTGTCGTTCAGCAAATATTTGTTGATACAGTATGGCAGATATTGTTCTAGTTGTTTATCCCGAGGTGCGTTATATATGGTTGAAAGCACATAGTTAGAGACTGAAAGAGTTCTAACTTTTGTTCTGCCATTTACTAGCTCCTTTTTTATTTTTATTTTTTAAAATTAATCTTTCTGTGGCTTAGTTTCTTCATCTGTAAAATATGAATAATAATAGTACCCAACTCAAAAGTTGTTTAGAGAGTTAAATGAGTTACGAGGTAAGCATAGAGCACATTACTGTAAGAGTGCCTAGAACATAATCAGTGCTCACTATGCTCAGCTGCCATCATCACAGACATTCTTTTCTTTTCTTTTTTTGAGACAGGGTCTCACTCTGTCACCCAGTGGCATCATTATAGCTAACTGCAACCCCAAACTCTTGGGCTCTAGTGATTCTCCTGCCTCAGTCTGCTAAGTAGCTAGGACTACATGCTCCCACCACAATGCCTGGCTGATTTTTTTATTTTTATTGTTTTAAAGACAGGGTTTTGCTCTGTTCCCCAGGCTGGTCATGAACTCTTGGCCTCAAGCAGTCCCCTCACCTGTCTGGATTATAGGTGTGAGTCACCGTGCCCAGCGGCGTTGCACATGTTCTCATAAGAAGCCGAAGGCCTACCGCTGAGTGGCCCCGTGTGCTTGGAAAGGCATATAGTCCACACGTTTGTTCAGAAATCTCTCTTATTTTGACCTACCTCAGTATCTGAAGTTTCTATCTCAGTTGGAGTTTTTTTGTTGTTGTTTGTTTGTTTGTTTGTTTCGGTTTAAGAAAACACATGTTGGCCAGGCGTGGTGGCTCACCCCTGTAATCCTAGCACTCTGGGAGGCCAAGGCAAGTGGATTGCCTGAGCTGACAGGTTCGAGACCAGCCTGAGCCAGAGCAAGATCTCATCTCTAAAAATAGCTGGGCCTTGTGGTGGGCACCTGTAGTCCCAGCTACTTCAGAGGCTGAGGCAAGAGAATCATTTAAGCCCAAGAGTTTGAGGTTGCTATGAGCTGTGACTCCGTATCATTCTATCCAGGGTGACAAAGTGAGACTCTGTCTAAAAAAAAAGAAAAAGAAAACATGTGTTATCCACCAAGACTAATATATTGACAACTCTTACTACAAAAACCTTGATAATTATTAGGATTATCCCCCATGAAAAGCAGGTCCCTAAAGGTGTAGGGCAGAGTACAATATTTTATGAGAGACAGTAGAGTGGAGAAAAGGAAACATATCAGGGTTCATTGCCACAGAACAAATTATGGTCATCCTAAGAGTCACACAAGGTCCTGCATTTATGGCAAGGGATGACTGAAGAGTGGGTTGGAAGGACCCTGAAAAGAAGACTCTCAGGTTTTCCCAAGACTGGCTTTGGCTTTATGTGTATCTGTCTTGTGTTATAATATGAACCAGGAGAACAGGATTTGCAATAGAAAACATATATAACAGTTATAAGCATATGTGGACTCCCTAGTTCCAACTTGAACCTACTCCTTATTAATAGGATAACCTTGGGCAAATGCTTTAAATTCCCTTTGACATCTGTAAATTGAGCATAATGATACAATCTTATGGGGTCCTGAGAGAATTAGATTAGATAAAACCTAAAAGCAATGTCTAATATTTAGCAAAAACCTGTAAATTGTATTAGCCTCTATCATTGTTACTATAGTTTGCTGTAGCTGCTTTGTTTTAATTATTTTTTTAGAGGGTGTCCCAAAAGTCTCCTGTAAAGTTATCATACATTCATTACAAAATATAATACTTACAAAATATTCTGTGTGTTGGCTACCTCTTTGTGAAATTTTGTAATGGATATTTTGTAAATAAAAGTACATTCAGCTAAAATTTCCCATTTTCCCCATGTATGCCAACTTTAGGGGTAACTTTTGGTACACCTGGTAATTTCTTCTTTTCCAGAGTCCCCACTTAATTTTGCTTGCCAGTGTGAACCCTTAGCTACATGTGAAGCTCAAAATTTCCAAATTTTTTGATCCCCATTTTATCACAGTCTCAGTATTCTATCAGTGATCTTAATTGTGTCAAGACATTCCCAGTATAAACTTAATTTGTTGGTGAAAAAAATTGAAAGCAAAGTTTTTATTGTCTTGGTTCTTTGTCTAGTTCAAATTCTAGCACTAGAATTTGGGCAAATCTATTTTAGTCTTTCTGCAAAATTAAAAATGCTATTTAAACTTAGTTCATTTGCACATTACCTGTAGCAAGTTGGCATACGT
Source organism: Galagoides demidoff (assembly GCA_963574575.1). Classification (NCBI taxonomy): domain Eukaryota; kingdom Metazoa; phylum Chordata; class Mammalia; order Primates; family Galagidae; genus Galagoides; species Galagoides demidoff. Next base: position 9,804 of record CAUYQV010187694.1, read on the forward strand.
AGGGAAAATGGGAAATTTTAGCTAAATGTACTGTTATTTACAAAATATCCATTACAAAATTTTACAAAGAGGTAGCCAACACACAGAATATTTTGTAACTATTGTATTTTGTAATGAAGATTTCCCCTCATGTTCCTAAAATTCAGATTCTCTAAGAAGTTGAGGTGGTGATTAATCTAAGCAGGTTCCATTTGACCATAAGAGTTAATAATAGGGGGGGGGGCGCCTGTGGCTCGAAGGAGTAGGGAGCCAGCCCCATATGCTAGAGGTAGTGGGTTCAAACCCAGCCCCAGCCAAAAAAACTGAAAAAAAAAAAAAGAGTTAATAATAAACATCTCCATTCAGTGTTTGATCTTCATAAATGCCACAGTTATAAGTCTGCCATATAATCCTAAATTGCCCCACTGAGCAGATTAACAATTACTCTTAGTTGTGTCATTTTAAATAAATTAAAAAATATTGGGGTACTAACAATAAAACTTTATTAATTGAGATGACCATCAGTGGAGAGGAAAATTTAATCTGAATTGAGTTCTCTCTTTACAGTATAAAGAAAGTATTTTCTAAGCAAAATAATCATAGTCTCACTTTGTCTTCACCTATTCTTAGAAAAGGCTCTGAAACCTACTTACTCTATAATGAATTTATTAATTGCTTAAAATGTTATCCTCCTGTGGAGATTTTTATAGTTTACCTTTATCACTAAGCTTTAAGCTCGAGGAATGAAGCTCAGATTGTGGAATTTTACCTACTATCTGGTAGGCAGGGAAGGTATTCTTTGGACAGAAGGATTTTTAAGTAATCAGGTAAATGCATCTTCCCCAAAAGCAAGCCCAATGTATGTCAGTTCAAGCACACTATAACTATCTACTCAATATACTTAACCCTTTAAAAAAAAAAAAAAACAGGATTCATGCACAGAGATAAACAATGAATTATACCATATTCTGAGAGCAAAGAGGCTGAAAGCTTATATCTGGAATCCGTTACTTCTCAACCGTTCAATCCTGGAGCCCATCTCTTTGGCCAAGGCTATAAAAGGGAACTTTTATATACTAACAACTTTTCTCTATTCTTTCTCAAGGTCTGTCGAGTTGCTTATGAAATCATGCAAACACTGCATCCTGATGCCTCTGCAAACTTCCATTCTTTAGATGATATCTACTATTTTGGAGGCCAAAATGCTCACAACCAGATTGCCATTTATCCTCATCAACCTCGAACTTCAGATGAAATCCCAATGGAACCTGGAGATATTATTGGTGTGGCTGGAAATCACTGGGATGGTTATTCTAAAGGTATCAACAGAAAACTGGGAAGGACGGGCCTATATCCCTCCTACAAAGTCCGAGAGAAGATAGAAACAGTCAAGTACCCCACATATCCTGAGGCTGAGAAATAAAGTTCGAATGGAAGACACGGACACCCAAACTGAGTTCAAACTATTTGAGCCAAACAGTAGATGAAGAGGGTCCTAATCTAACACCATATGGTTAAATGAGTAGACACCTTCAGCCCCAAGAGCAGTGGAGGCTTCAGTGGTGGAATTCCTCTTTAACAAGGGCTGCAATGCCCTCGAACCCATGCACAGTACAATAATGTACTCACATAACATGCAAACAGGTTGTTTTCTACTTTGCCCCTTCTTTCAATATTACGTCCTCATGAAACAAACACTGCCACATTGTGTAAATTAAGTGACACAGACATTTTGTGTGAGACTTCAAAACATGGTGCCTATATCCGAGAGACCTTTGTGACCTATTGAGAAGTCCAGAACAGCTCCCTACTGTGGGGAATTTGATTCGTAGTCAGTGGTGGTATCATGACCGCTGAATTCACTCCAACCAACAAATGCAGAATGAGAATGGATGTTCTTCCCTTTATAAGGTTGTCTGGATTTTTTTTTTTAAGTAATTGCATCAGTTCATCCACCTCATCATTAATAAGTGAAGGATACATCAGAAAATAAAATATTCACTCTCCATTAGAAACTTTTGTAAAACAATGCCATGAGCAAATTCTTTAGTACGCTATGTTTCTGGAAATTCTCTTTGATAACAAAAAAATAAATTTTAAAAAAGAACTTTGTAAAGTTTCCACAATTTTGTATCATTGGGTAATATAGTAGTCAGCTATATAGTGGAAGAATTATAACAAAAAGAGTTTTATAGTTTTTAGCTTTTTGTTTCCTGTTTTCATATAGCAACTATTCACTTAAGTCAAAGAAACATTGGTTCATTTTAACACTGAAAACTGATTTTAGATGGTGGGCAATACAGGTTTGCTAAGAACCCTCTTCCGGAGTTTTTATTCTCTTATTTTGGACATTTTAAAATTGAATTAAATAGTCATAATCCTTGCTTTCAGAGGAACTTTTACCTCTATTTCTAAAACTAACTATTTCAGGTTTGTTTGGTAATCTTTCTTATTGTGGTTATTATCACTTTTTGTGAGTTGGGTCCTATTTTATCTGGGAACCAGTTTCTGCCCTCTCCTATCAGATAGGTATCTGGGAAGCTGGTGCTGTTCCTAAAATACATGTTTCATAGTGTATAGCATTTGGTGACCAAAGAGAAGAGTGGCTAGTGTGAGACCCAAAATGGACTAGGTGTTGTCTCTTTCACTTCCTATTAGTTATTCCATGTTAGAATCACTTCAGAGGAGATTGATGCTGTTTCTCTGCACATCACTTCTCTCCTCATAAGAACACTCCCTGTATGTAACCTGCCTTCTACAGACGCAGGAGTCTTACCTTCTAAAAGAAAAATTCCATCCATGTACTAACAGCATCAGGCCTGATGTTAAATATCAAGGGTCTCAGACAGAAAAACTCAATTAGATTTGGCCTTCACAACCTCATTAATGAAAATACTTGTATGTAAAATCTCCCCACCAAACTTCCCTAAATTCCAACTACCTTTCACATTAGGCTTTACAAAGAGCAAAAATTAACTACCACTAGTATCAGTAAACAATTTTCCATTTAGTTTTCATACAAATAAAAGTCATTTGAAACAAAATCTTCAACTGAACACTTGTCATCAGACTATCAGTAACTGTGGATCTGATTTGTGCCCTTGTAGAAGAATCAAGGTGAATCAGTCTTTGTCCATCCAAATTAATCCAAAGATGAAAAGCCCAAAGAACAGAAATGTGAAGGAAATAAAGTAAGAGTATTTCTTAACTGGAGACAAAAACTTAATTTTAGACACTTTATCTTTCCTTTTTTTTAATCACTAGAAGCATATTTTACTTTATTTCATTGAACTCAGTTATAATAACAGCTTTAAAATTCTTTTCTGATATATCTCAGAATTGGTCTTCATTGTTTATTTTACAAAAGGGTCAGATTTTTTTTTTTTGTCCTTCATGTTAGATAATTTTAGATTGTGTTCTGAGCATTTAAATATGTTGTGGATTCTGTTACATTCCTTTGAAAGGTGTTGTTTTTTGTTTGTTTTGCTTATGTTAGCAGGAGACATTTAACTTTAGAGTTCAAACTGTAAACTGCATCTTGGCAGCAGCTAAAATCTCCTAAAATTTCAGTTCCTTTCTTTTATCGTTAGCTGGATTCCGTCCCACATGTAGTGCAGGTCAGCCAGAGATGTTGGTAGAATTCATACCCAGAATTTGGGACACTTCTTCGGCTTCCTTTCTTCTGAGATTTTTCCCCCTCACTTATCAGAAGCTGTGACTGCTCTGATTGTGTGGTTTCTTTTAATTCTTCAACCAGAAAAACAACCGTTTTCTGTCAACCTAAAAGCCATAAAAATATGAAACTCACCTGTGCCATTCCTTTCTTTCAGCCTCTCTCCAGAATTTATCTGCTTTTTTACTCAGTCTCCAGTACCTTCAGGTAGTTTTTTGCGTTTTGTTGAGAGTTTATTATTGTTATCTATTGGAAGATTGGTTCAGTAGGCACTTACTGTACCATACAGGAAGTGGAACTCTGAGCAAGAGACTTAAATTGAAAAAGCATAGCAGGGGAGGGGAAGAGGAGGCTTAGTTTTGTGACAGCCCCTGTTTAGATTCTGACCTTAATAGCTAATGTAGGAAGGAAGAGGAAGAACTAACCAAACTGTTAAACCTGCAAGTGTGAAGGACTAGAGAAAGCTGCTGATCACATTTTTCTGAAAAACTTTTTTGCAAATCATCACGTACCCAATATTTCCTTCTATATACAAGCTGCCCTATTGGGAAGGCTGACATTTTTCCCCACTGTTGTACTTTCTCCATGAGGACCTTGAACTTAAAAATGCTGCATGGTTTTGAATTAAGTCACCAGTGCTAAATTGGGATTTGGGTCTTTTCCTTATTAGAAGACCCATCTCCGAAAAAGACTTAATCTGGAACCAAATGATTAGGCTGAGCTTACTAAATGTGTAACAGAATCCTGCCTGTTGATGACAAAGTGATTACAAAAGATCTTACCAAGGCTCTCCTGGTTCTTTTTCTCAAGTCTGATTTAGTGCTCAGCTGGGCCTTAATCAGTTCATACCTATTGTAAAAGGGGTTATATGTGTATGTGTGTCTCAAATGAATAAGAGACTAGTTTCTTCCTTATCTGAACTTTAGAGGTTTTTGTTATATATATTGAAGCCTATTTGCTGAATTCTCTCTTAATAAAGTAAAAAAGATGGGGTAGCACCTGTGGCTCAAAGGAGTAGGGCACCGGCCCCATATACCAGAGGTGGTGGGTTTAAACCCAGCCCTGGCCAAAAATTGCAAAAATAAAAAAAAAAAAAGTTAAAAAGATGAACAGCTCCAGCTTCTGAGGGAGTAGAGAGTTAAGAGAGAAAATAGCATATTTAAAAAGCTACCTCATAGAGTGATTGTTGTCATCATTATTTAGTTCAGAGAGTATAGAGTCTCTCTGAAGCATAGAGTCATGAAATATTCGGTAAGCAAAGTATTGGAGCCTAAATGGTCCATCTAGAATAGTCTCCACCTCATTGAGAGTAAATCTCTCTTACTGGAAAGTAAGTAGACAAGTCCCCTTTGGCCATAACCAATGGCTTGATGTTTCATTTGCTCCTGAGAGACTGTGAGATAGGTTCATAACCTGTACAGAATAGATGCATGACTTGGAGATTGATGAATTTGGGAACTTGGCTATATCATCCTAATTTGTGCCAGATGCAGACCTTAGGGAATTTTTAAAGTGCAGTGCTCAGAGGGAAGCACAAAGGAGAACTTGCCTCTGTTTAACTGGTCTGAGGCAGACCTTGGAAAATTGTTTATTCAATGGTCATTGATATTATGCTTGTTTGAGCACTTGCTCTTTGTGCATGCAGTGTTGATTCCTTATGCAGGCCAGAATCTCTGACTCTTGAATACCTGCTCAGTGATTCAGCTTTGCTGCCTCCAATCCAGTTCAGTTCCACCTGCTTTCTTCTCTCTACCCTTAAACAAGACGACCTCGTAGGGTTTTTATTCCTACCACCTTTACAGAGAATGATCTCACTTAAATGGTCCCCTTGTCACTATTACATCTTTATGCATTTCCTATCCTAATTATTTACATAAACTATAGTTTTGTCACTGACATCTTTAAAATACATGTATAAAGGAACCAAACATCCCCTTGGAGAATTTTAGGGAAGGTATTTGTGGACCTGAGTTATAATGAACATGATTCCTTGTATTCATATCATTCAAGCCAGTGGTTCTCAACCTTCCTAACGCCACAACCCTTTAATACAGTTCCTCACATTGTGGTGACCCCCCCCAACCATAAAATTATTTTTGTTGCTACTTCAAAACTGTAATTTTGCTACTGTTATGAATCATAATGTAAATATCTGATATGCAGGATGGCCTTAGGCAACCCCTGTCAAAGGGTCATTTGGCCCCCAAAGGGATCGCGATCCACAGGTTGAGAACTACTGATTTAAGCTGAAGATTTCAAAAAGTTTTACAAAGCAATGTTACTACACTTGAAGGGAGCATGGGGACATTCTTTGTGTAAAACTGTCAGTTTGGACAGAGCCTGCACATTTTTAAAGGCAATGTGTTGAAGGCCATGGTCATTTGATGTTCTGGGAAGAGCCAGGAAGAGAGTTCAGAGTATCTGCTTGACCTTCGTCATCGGTAACTGTTCTCTGTAACCTCTCTTCCCATGTCACTGTCCCATAGAGGCTATTGTTCCCAACTGCCAGTATGGGTAGAGAAAAGCCATTAACAAAAGAAAAAAAACAGCATATTTGTTCATAACTCAGCAGGATATGAAAGAATGTGTGGAGGCTGGGAATGTGCAGTACTTTATACAGAGAGCACAGAGACTTCAGTCCGTGGGCGTGGTTAGCATCCTGGGATTGTTGGGGTTTGGAGTTCCTGGCTAATCTTACCTCCCTAGTAGATTGCACCCCCTAAGAATTTCTGGCCTTGCAAATGAAATGGAGGGTAGTGTGTGCAAAGGCAGTTCTTGGTCTTGTTTTTCCTCATCCTGGTGCCTACAAGCAGGTGATATCTGTGTATTTCAGATTCTCAGGGGAAAAAAGCAACAATACTCATTGGATTTACTGAACTGGAATTCAGAACACCTGACTTCTGAATTTTTACTTTGCCCTTAAATGTGGACAGGCCAGTCTTGCAGAACTTCATTTTCTTCATGAGTGAAATAAACTGGTGTTGGATTTGTCCAGGGTTTGTAAATTTGATTCTCTGTTTAAGTCTACACGTCTTAAAGGAGGTACTCAGCCTCAGCTGATTATTGTCCTAAGGGCCTAATGTGGCTAGATCATTTTATTCTTTCAGACAAGCAAAATCAGTTTCCTTGTGCAAAGTCAGATTTTGAATATCACCAGCCAATTCAAAACTACGTAAAAATATTTAAAATAGTAAGGGAGCCAAACAAAATGTCTGTGACTACTTTCAGTCCATGGTCCATTAGCTTATAACCTCTAGACTAGATTGAAAAGTTTCTTTCCTAACATAAAGATTATAGCTGTAGAATTAGAGTGCTAGGATTGATAAGATGAGTAACAGCTGCTTAATACTCTCAACGTCAATTGTGGCACATGTCCCAATTCTTTTATTTATTTATTTGAGTCTTACTTTGTCACCCTTGGTAGAGTGCTATGGCATCATAGTTCATGGCATCATGGGCCCAACTTCTAACCCTTGGGCTCAAGCAGTTCTCTTGTCTCAGCCTCCCGAGTAGCTGGGAGTATAAGATGCCCACCACAATGTCCAGCTATTGTTTTAGAGATGAGGGCTCTCTCTGGCTCAGGCTGGTCTCGAACCTGTGAGCTCAGGCAGTCCACCTATCTCAGCCTCCCAGAGTGCTAGGATTACAGGTGTGAGCCACTGCGCCTGACCCCCTCATGTCCCAATTCTTTAGAAATATCTGCTTGGCTGGCTGTCATTCTGGGCTCAGAAGTAACACTAGGCTAAAGGACAGCTATGCTGTGACAGTCTATACGCTGGGCCCCTCTCAGACTTGGTCATGAAGACCTCAGCATATAACAGGACATAGATAAGTTCTCATTTGTCTTCTACCCCTAAATTTCTAAAAAGGTTATGGTGGAGTCTATGATTCCAACGAGGTCCTAGCAGATGCCAACCTGAAGCTGTCTGTGTTAGAAGCCTGGGCAGCTGGATCTGGTTGCAAGAGGAGCCTATTTATTTGCTAGACCGTGACTAGACCACAGTTACTATGGACAATAGGGTAACTTAATTCCTTACCTAGTTAACAGGCTGTGTAAGCCCACATCTTTCTATTTGGGAATTCCTCCTTTGTTGTTTTCTTTTCCATCTTTGTTTCCTGGTAAAACTGCATTCATAGAATCACAGCTTTGTTTCAGCTAAACTGAGAGAAGAGGGATTTGTAGACAGACACGAAGGCCAAGAAAAGTAAGGTATCAAAATTTCCTTATCAAACCCTTCTGGTCTATTTCTTTTCTTTTCTTTTCTTTTTTTTTTTGGAGACAGAATCTCACTGTGTCACCCTAGGTAGAGTGCTATAGCGTCACAGCTCACAGCAACCTCAAATTCCTGGGCTTGAGTGATTCTCTTACCTCAGCCTCCCAAGTAGCTGGGACTACAGGCACCCGCCACAACGCCCAGCTATTTTTATGTTGCAGTTGTCATTGTTGCTTAGCTGGCCTGGCCTCGGTTTGAACTACCAGCCTTGGTGTATGTGGCTGGCACCGTAACCACTATGCTATGGACATGGAGCCTGATCTGTTTCATCTTTTAAGAAATATTCAAATGGAAACTGTTTGCAAACATGCTGCACAATTGATTACCGCATACTGGTGGGTCACAGTGCCAAAAAACGAGAGCATCTGATATTTGTTAAGTTTAAAGAAAGCTCTAATTCCAAGGTTGGGCTTCACATCTGTTAAATATCAATAGATTCTACTGAAGTTAATGTTCTATAAAGAAACGTTTCTACTGATAATTCAAATTACCAGAATTCTGTAAGTCAGTAATTGGCAAGCCATGCCCTCAGGCTGTTTTTTGTAAGTAAAGTTTTGTTGGAACACAGTCACACCTGTTTGTTTACATATTGACTGGGGCTGCTTTGGGGCTATGACAGCACAGTTGAGTAGCTGTGACAAAGCCTGACTGAACCACTCAGAAAGCTAAAGTATTTACTATCTGGGCCTGTAAAAAGAAGTTTGTGAACCCCTGCTAGTCCTGTGAACCCCCTGAAGTCCTGTCTTTGAGATTCAAATTGATAATCCAAAGGGGCTCAACATGTGGAAACACTGTATCATCAGAGCAAAATTTGGTTGTGATAGTAGTCTATCAGCGCCTTCACTAATACATATGGTGCCTTTTCCCAAATTGGATAAAGGTGCGCCTTAAGTCAATTATTATAATTACCGATTTTTACAGCAAAACTTACTGCTACGTTCTAGAAAATTGCTTAATAAATATGCAAATCTTTACAGTGTGAATTGCCTTCTCCGTATAACTCTATGCAGGAGTCTGACTTGTATGATTTGGCAAAAAGAGCACCGCTTCTGCCTCTGAAGCTGACCTGATATATCTTGGGCAAGCCACATAACCGTATAGGCCTTGCATTTAAAATGAAGATAGCTTCTAGTTATTGTTTAGAGAAATTACAGGCATCAAATTATTTTGTAAAGGCTAACAGCTCTGCCAAATCAATCTCCAATTATGTTTTGGACAATTTCTATAGTTCTAGAACTATAATAGTTCCTGAAAAGAATGAAATCAGTTTAAGCAGCCTTCAGTGTAAGCAGAAATTTGTGCTCACGTGAACTGCACTGATAGTTAGAACTAACATAAATAGTTATGCACATTTGAATTAACTGGAGCACTCACTAATAGTGGTTTACACTTACTGACCTACTTTGTGCCATGTGTACTAAGCACTTACATTTATTATCTCACATGCATAACCTTCACATTGACCCTATCAGGTAGATATTATGATCCCCATCTTGCAGATGAGAAAAATTAATAACTGACATTTATCAACTATTTAAGGTGACATACATATTTTAACTCATTTCATCCTTATAATAGCCTATGAGATATAACATGTATTATTCTCGTTTTTCAGATGAGGAAATTTCATTTACAGGAGTTAAATGCTTCCCAAATTTTTTTACACATTAAAAAAATTCTAACGTTTGGCATTCTGGGATAAACTTATGGGGATTTGGGCAATTTTATAGGGCTTGATGAAAAATTCTGTACATCTCCATTAATAACTTAACCAGCTGAGATAGTCTATTGGAGATTAGTAGTGTGTGATGTGCTCCTGGTATGGGGATCACAGTGAAACCTGCCCTTTTCCCTAGGTTGGTTCACTGAAAAAATCAACTCATAATAATTTGTAATGTTTATTTACAAATGCCATGCCCACGGGGGGAACCACAAGAATGATTACCCAAAGTCTCAGTGATGGCCAGAAACCTTTGTAGATGCCTTTTGGAAGGGAAGGGAAAGAATGTGGAAATTTAGGTGCAGCAAGTGGTTGCTTGGGGTGGGGGTGGGGTTATAGATGGGTAGAAACAGATTGATTTGTAGATTAACCTGAGAGACAGGTATTGTACTTTAAATGACTTGGGACCAGGTCTATTACAATGTAATAAGGAAGTCAGCAGCCCCTTTTGATTCTCAGTTTACTACGGTTTTATCTAGATAGAGGAAAGGCCTTCTCAGTGCTCCTTGATCTGAATGGCCTTTAATTTGAAATATTCTCTATACCAAGGAGTCATATTTGGAGGGCAAAATGTCTTTAGGTCCTTCCCTGGCAGTAGGTACTAGGTATAAAGTATTGTACAACAAAATCCATATATATTTAAGAAGTTTCTGGGAGTCATACAAATAGTCTTCACATGTAGTTTCAACTGTTATAAAGTGTTGAATAATTATAAAAATCGCTTTAAATATTTTATCATTATAAAAAGTTTACAGCCCTAAGCATTTTGTGAGACACCTTTGACCTATTCATGATTGAGAATCTTTGGGTTAAACTGGGTAAAAAGTAGCTGAGTAGAAATCAATGCTGGCCTGACTCTAAAGTCTGTTCTTCCAGTCTCAATCTACAAATAACCGTGCCCTTCTGCAGTGAAGAGCCACGCTGAGTGATCCCAAATCCATTAATCCTTAGAGTATTTAAGTTTGATCATCCAGGCTCACTCTCAGGGTGAATTTTTTGTTAACCATGGACTTCAGTTAATCTTGTCCCTGCTACCCTATTCTCCCAACAGTTTTGAAACTAGCAGTCCATACTTTTTTTTACTCCCTCTCTACCCATAGCCATAATGGAAAATAGATGGGCAAGTGGGAAAAGTGAAAATTCTGTGAGTTGGCAGGAAGCACACGGCCTCTGGGCTCTGGAGACATCCCATGGGCCCTGCCAGCCTCTGCTTCCCTGCATCCACTGGAAGGTAAGTCCTGGCAGTGTCCATTCTCAGCTCAGCCTGCTGTATACTTACACAGAGATGCTAGGATATGATAAGTGGCTACCTAAGCTATCATTTACCTGGCCCCTAAATGGAGGAGGAGCTCTAGGTGTGATTCTATTCATCTTCCATGCTTAAGAAAATACCTCTCAAAACAGAAATAATTTCCTCATATGTGCTTCAGAGAACCCACTGTCTCGTGTAGGGGAATATTCTGTGACTAAAGTTGATTCTGGAGTTAGGTATGTATGTGAGGGCACATTGTTTAAGAAACTTCATAGCACTTGTGTGTTTTACCTAACGATGACTTGTCTAATTTCCAAGCCCACTTGCAGGTGAATTTTACACTCCAGGTTTCTGCAGAATGGAGAGAGCTGAAGGAGGTGGAGGGTACAGATGGTATTTTATTTTTTGCTTTGTCTAGCATGCCAAATGACTGGTGTGCTTGTGGTGATATGTGGCAGGACATCTGGGGCAAGGTTAGTGACCCATTAAGGTGTCCTGAGCTCTGATTAGAGAAAGCTTAGAGCCAGCAAAGCTGTCAACACTCAGTTTCTTTTTGATTAAGATGCTGCGTCTTAACCCCTGGAGGCCACTTATCCTCTCCACTTTCAAGAAAAGACAGAGTTAAAGCCTGAGGTCATTGCTTGGTGGAAGCCCAGGAGCTAACTGGGCCAGAAATGGCCTCTCTCAGCAGCTGCTCCCTTACAGGCTCTTCCACTGACAGGTAAGCTCACTCTCTGTGATAGGCAGAGCTCCTAAGCAGAGATGGTTCTCCCAGGAGCAGCCACTCAAGGAAGAGTGAAGATGCTTAAGAAAACCTGCTAGTGCTATAGGGAGGTCAGGAAAAATAAGGTTATTAATTATTGCGGTTACTTTGGCTGTTTCAAAGGTGACTTTTTTTTTTTTTTTTTGCCCATCTGGAGGTCAGGATGCTAGCCTTTCAAATAAGAATAGTCTGCTATTCTTACTATGACTCAGTCTGACTTATCTCAATGAGCTTTTGTCTATAAGCTCCTTTAGCAGCCTCCTAAAGACAAAAAATTACATTTTATTATATTCCTAGCACGTGCATGTGACTGACACATAGTAAGTGCTTAAAAACGTACTGTGCTGAGATAATTACAGTTTTGATGATGCAGTGTATTGGATCAGCTTCAAAGTAATATGGGGAGAAAGGGGGAATTGGGTGGAAGTATAGATGAAACAAGATTGACCATAAGATAAAAACCTTTTAGGCTAGGTGATATGCTGAGGGGGATTGTTACACTGTTTCTCTAGCTTTGTATTCAGTGTTGTCCATCATGAAAGGTTGAGTATTAATATATAAATTAAGAGTAACAAAATGTTGAAAGTTACGGCAAAGACCAGACAGGTGCTCTCTGCAGAGTCTCATCTTTCTCCTAAGCACAAAGCTAGATTACATTTTGCGGGCAGGCTATGTGATGTCGTTCTGGCCACGGAAATGATGTAAGCCTCTTCCAAATGTGACCTGTATTCTGCATGATCCACTAAGCTTTCTGTCTTCACTGGCCTCCAGGTTGGATGCAGAAAATCTAGTGAAGAACATCAAGCTCCTTAGGCAATGATGGAACCCAGGTCAATGAGCCTAGGCTCTGAGTGGCTTCCTGCCACAGAACCACCTCCTCACTTCTACCCATGAGCCTGTGATAAACCATGATGGGACAGAAATAAGCCTTCACTCCTGTTGTTTTTAAGTTCTGTATTGAATTGTCCATAATCGGGCAAACCAGGTGTTGAGTCCACCTGTTTTAGACATGAGCAGAGACTCTTAGTAGCTATTTGACTTTTTAGGGAATCCAGAGCCATATTTAAGTACCTCCAAAGATGAAGGCCAAGTTAATGATGATAACAAAACTTTCAACATCCGACTCTCTAGATCAGTGGTTCTCATGACCCACAGGAACTATATTAAAGGGCCATGGCATTAGGAAGGTTGAGAACCACTGCTCTAGATGAATAACTTTCATTCTCACAACAACCCCATGAGTGAGTAAGTAGAACTGTTATAATTGTATATAGGAGAAAACTGAAAGAAAAAGAAACTTGCCAGAGTTAAACAAATTGTAAGCAGCAGAGCTGAGATTCAAATCCAGGCAGTCTGGCTCTCCAGCTCTGTCTCTCCATCAGCCCATGATACTCTCTCAACATTTTGGACATTGCTATGGGGGATGAGGACTGGCATGAAGCAGTATTGAGCCTGTGACAAGTCATGTACAAAAGTAGTGCTGGACCCCCATTCTGGGGAGGAGGACACAGAACAAAGTCTGCAGGTCCACTGCCCATGTAAAGGGTGTTCTAGTGAACAGAGTTTAACAATGGTGTCCTTGATCATCTGGGCTAAAGCCAAGTGCGAGGGCTTCATTTACTCTGAATAATTACATCTCCCCTCAACCTTGGCCTCTCCTACATTTGCCCCAAGATAAAATATTTGTCATCTGCTCCACCTGCATGTCTCTCTCCCCCACAGTCCCTCCCTGGCCCACCCTTCGTGACCTGATTTACCCCCAGAGCCTATGGCCTCTTCTCTTCCCAGCAACTTAAAGTGTGCAGTAGGGCAGAGAGCCATGTAAATAAATGGTCGTTAGACCTTCAGATGACAGCAGGAATTAGTCACCGCCTTGCTTTCTGACCTCATCTGCCTTCTGCAGACACTTCCTATCTTTAACAGCAAGCAGCACTAAGGAGGGGTCACCATCAAGTTTTTGTGGTGTATTTTAGGTCAGAAACTTGTATAATCTCATGAGACAGATTTGGGGCTCAAACACTGACCCTATGACTTGGCTCCCTTTCAGAAGCTCTGTTCTTATATATTCAGACACCAACAAAAAGTTGATGGTTTTTATTTGTTTTTTTGAGGCAGAATCTCACTCTTTTGCCCAGGCTAGAGTGCCTTGGTATCATACCTCATAGCAATCTCAAACTCCTGGGCTCAAGTGATTCCCTTGCCTCAGCCTTCCAAGTAGCTGGGACTATAGGCACCAGCCATAACACCTAGCTAATTTTTCTATTTTTAATAGAGACAGGGTCTCACTTTTGCTCAGGCTGGTCTTGAACTCCTGAGCTCAAGCAATTCACCCACCGTGGCCTCTCAGAGTGCTGGGATTATAAGCATGAGCCACTGTACCTGGCCTAGGACAGGGGTTTTCAAACTACTTTCCATAGAGAGCCTTCAAGAGCCATCTGAGAAAATGGAGAAGGTACAGACAGCACTGAATGGATAGGGCTCTAAGTTTCCACCCCCACTTCTATCACAGCAGTTCCACTTTTTCTGCTGTAGGTAAGATTGCATTTACAGAATTGTTCCACTCTCAAAAAAGAATGAGAAAGAGAGAGAGAGCCCTTATTTTGGAAGAGCCTTTGGATCTCCAAACCTTTGACCCTTTTTATTTTGTGACTCTCTCAGGTCCCACCATTCTTGCCCAACAGGCAGCAGATGTGGGAAGGAATCCCAGCCGACTCTCCCAGCTACTAGCACCCCACTCTCCAGGCTGCAGAGCCAAGGAGAATTACAGCAAAACAGAGCTTGCTGGTGGTGCAAGGGGCTGGGGGCTGCTGCTGTCCCTACAAGTTCCACCACAATTCTGAATCTTGCATAGACTTACGTAGAGTAGATGGGAATGAACTGAACAGAGATGATGAATCTCTGCCAGTCTAGATCAGTGATTTTCACCCAGTGTGCCGCAGTACACTGCTGTGCTGTGAGAGAATCTTAGGGGGGGGCCATGAAAATTTTTAAAGGGAATTAATTAAATTATTTTTGAAAGAAGTTTGAAGCAGAGTATTTTTTTTTTTTTTTGGTCAACATAATTTAAGTGTGTGATGGAAGTTTAACTGTAAGTTCAAGTGTGCTGTGAAATACAAAAGGTTGGAAAACACTGATGTAGATAGTTCAGAGCCAGGGCAGCCTTAGATCTCAGAATGGCTGCAATACTCATTCTTCAAGATGCAAAGAGTCAATTTGGCATAGACATTAGGAATAGGGGATCTAGGCTCGGCGCCTGTGGCTCAATCGGCTAAGGCGCCAGCCACGTACACCTAAGGTGGCGGGTTCGAATCCCCAGCCTGGACCCGCCAAACAACAATGATGGCTGCAACCAAAAAATGGCCGGGTGTTGTGGCGGGCACCTGTGGTCCCAGCTACTTGAGAGGCAGAAGCAGGAGACTCGCTTGAGCCCAGGAGTTGGAGGTTGCTATGAGCTGTGATGCCATGGCACTCTACCCAGGGGGATAGCTTGAGG
>CAUYQV010187697.1:0-30180 GCA_963574575.1 Galagoides demidoff
TAAAAGAGAACACAGTCTTGACAGAGTTATAATCACATCTCAGAAAAGAAAACTTAACGGAGGACATTTATACGGCTTTGAGCTCAAATGTTGTGAAGCTGGGAATTTACTGGGATTGGGTAACGTTAGCGGGAAAATAAGAGGTTGGAACAGGGACGCGGTGGGCGTTGGGTGAGTCCTGGTGAGTCAGTACGCTGCTGTTTGATGAATGAGCAGCTTGCTTTTTTTTTTTTTTTTTGATTGAAGAGCTGTTTGCCAAAATGAAAAACTGCACAGAAATTTTGTCAGAAATTTTCTAAAGTAAACAGTGGACTTATTTTCCTGGGCCAAAAAAGAACAAAGTTGTTTTGACAGAGGGAGTCTCAGCTCTTAGTCCTGGTGATCAAGCTCCAGGGTCACAGCTGGCTACAGGATCTCCTCTCTCCCTTTCTTTGAGTCTTCCCTTTCCTAATCCCACCTCGACCTCCCTCCCAATAAGGATTTCCAACCTAAAGTCCTCCCTTCTCTTTCTCCCCTCTGGATGGGCTGTTCTCTTGGCTGCAGCCTGATGGACAATCTGGGGGTTTGCTCCTTATACTCTGCTGTGGGCGTCTCTGTTTTCTGGGGTTTCCTTCTAAATCATTCTGGGGGAGTGAATACATATTTTAAGCACTTTCCTGAGGAAAAAAAATACATAGAAGTTTATTTCTTGCTCGTAATTTTCTTCCTCCCCTCCCCTCCCACCCTTTCCTTTCTGCCCTTGTCCTCCCTCCATCCCTCCCTCTTCTCCTTCCTTCTGACTTAAATGCCTGAAAATGTTTTAGTGGGTCTTGGCATTTGATTGCTAGCGTAGCTGGTGTGTAATTCCCAACTAAAATCATACCTTTGAGAATTTTCGAGAGAGCATACAATTGTCCTCAAGGGTCCGGAATTGCTTTTGCAAAGCATCCCGGCTTCTGGCTCATCTCTTCGGCTGGGAGCCCACAGCAGGGCTCTCGGTGGGCTGTAATCTGCCTAACTTTTAGACTCTTGGAAATATTACCGAAGTAATCCTTTTATAACATTGTCTCCTCCATTTCACCTGCTCAGATTCTGGAATATTCACTTACCCGAGGGTGTGCATTTTAAAAAATTACCCCTAATTCTTATCTTTTTTCTTATTTGCCGTCTCTTGTATTTGATCTTTTTCTCAGAGAATTCTTTCCCCTAGGCACTTCCCAGTTTCAAAAGGATGGCTGACATCACCAATATTCTATTGTCTCCGATGCTATTCTTTGTCTTTTGTAGATTAATAACCCTTTCATTACTTCACTGAAATTTTAGAAGTTCAAGGAAATGAATACAATGGGTTTTCAATTTGACATCTATAACCAGAAGTGTATAGCTTTTTGGTAGAAAATTTTATTTTTCTCTCAGTCAGTCTCTCTCTCCTTTTTTTAGATTATGGAATAATCGTAAGGCCAAAAGTTTTCCTGTGTTGATAAAGAAATATTAGGTGGGTCTCTATCAGTTTTATTGTTTATTTTTCCCTCTCGTGATTCATAATTCTTCTATCTCTGAATTTCATTTTCTTGACTTCCTTAGCATAGAAGAGTGAAATTACCTTAAGTCTAAAAATTGTTTAGTTACTTTTCCAACTGCTCTTGTTTAAGGTCTTAAAGGTTCAGCTGAACAAAGTGATATTATCCGAGCACAAATGTATATGTTTATATTTATAGTTTCTTCGTTGTAATAGCTTTAGAAGAGCTTGCAATTCAAGGGCTGACTTCGTCTCTGACAGAAAGTTAATCGGGGCAGTGTTTTTAATTTTTAGTAGCTGGAAAATTTTCTTTCTTTGGACATTTTTGTTAACTTCTACTTTGATGATAACTGTGTTGCAAAAATGTATTTTGACCAATTTTGTTTTTAAAAATCTAATCAGGTATTATTATTATTATTATTCTTAAATCATAGCTATGTATATTAATGCAATCATGGAGTACAATGTGTTGGTTTTACATACAACTTGAAATATTTTCATCACACTGGTCAGCACAGCCTTCACGGCATTTTCTTAGTTACTGTGTTAAGACATTTATATTGTACACCTAGTAAACTTCACATGTACCCTTGTAAGATGCACCGTAGGTGTGGTCCCACCAATTACCCTCCCTCCACCCATCCTCTCCCCTCCTCTCTCCTCCCTCTCCCCTTTCCCCTTCCTCTTGGGCTATAATTGGGTTATGGCTTTCATAAGGAAGCTATAAATTGGTTTCATAGTGATACAGGACAGGTGGTGCCCCAGCCAGCTTGGCGGAGCGGGGCTGGAGGACCCGCAGCCTCCGCCTTAGCGGTGTTGGTGCAGTGGCAGCCGGCAGAGGAACCAGCGGGCTGGAGTGGAGGCAAGTGGGGGGAGCCTCCCTCCCCCACCAGAGGCTCCAGTAGCCAAAGGGAACAGACAACCACTGGGGAGACACCGGCACCTGGTGTCTCCTTTCCTTTACACTTATGACTAAAAACGGAATCCCCATTTCCTATGCCTAGGTCAATTTCATGTAAGTTTCCTAGGCCTCAATTCCATAAATGGACTACGTCCATTCATTAGTACATTCATTCACTTCCCCCAGCGGACTGAACTACGTCCATTCATTAGTACATTCATCCCCTCCCCCCAGCGGAAGGAACTACGTCCATTCATTAGTACATTCATCCCCTCCCCCTAGCGGAAGGAACTATGTCCATTCATTAGTACATTCATTCACTTTGCCCCAGCAGAAGAGACTGTGTCCATTCAGTTCCTGGCCTCATATAGAAGGAACCCATGCACCTATATACACCGCTAGACGGAGAAAGATTCGGAGAGAGCTTTTCTCTCCTGACTTCGGTTTTCTCTCCCTACTAGAAATTTTAGCGTTTTTGTATTCTTTTCTGTAAATAAATTCTGTCTTGCCACTGATCTGTGGTCTGTGGATTTATTCTTCAAATCACCAAGACCAAGAACCTGAAAATCTGGTATCAGATTTGGTGAGCCAGCCAGGAGACAAGACGAAATTCCAGTATCAATAGTAAGGCTGAGCACATCGGATACCTTTTCTTTCATTCTTGAGATACTTTGCTAAGAAGAATATGTTCCAGCTCCTTTTCTTGATTTTGTGCTCGGTAAACAATACTGGCTAACTGACCCAATACCTATCCCCCTTCTTTTGCCACATTTCGGCTATGGGGGACATGTTTCCATAGTGGCAATCTGTTGTCTTTCTTGGAAATGAATTTACCATTCCTGAAAAAATTCCATCCGTTCCCCACCCCACCCTGTTTTCCCTTTTTTCTTTTTTTGCTTTGAACACAGATGTTATGACAACAACAACACAAGCCATGTTAAAAACCCTGAAAGAAAGGCCAAAGACATCACAGAAGAAGTTCACTCTGATTTTGAACTTCTAAACCAGCACCAATTACTTGTTTCATCTGGACTTATTGCTATTTGAGAAAAGCAAAAACAGAAAAAACAAAACCTCTTTGTGGTTCTGTTGGCACATTTTAAGCAACTTGAAAAATTTTTTTACTAATACAGACCTATGCTCTCTGTAAGTGGTCACGGTACTTTTGAAGGGGTTATTATTCATAGCAAACTAATTGACGTGACATTTCATGATACAGACATTATATGAATCATAAACATTTCACTCACTAACTCCTCAACTCTTCCCCCAAATTGGAGAACTTGTCATTATCATTGTTGGCTATTAGTCATTTATATTTTATAAATTCATTCACGCAAAGAATTGTTCTTTATGTAACCTTTCATATTGAAGTTTTTAAATAAAGTTATAACTACTGCTTATGTTTAACTGGTTTTGATGTCATAACTGATCCTTTTTTGTCATAGATTTCCTATTCATGTCTTTTAAAATCTGATCGATCACTTGTTTAGTACGATGATGTCTGAAAGGTTTGATTTTTAGGAAGGATGTCTGCTCCAGCAAAACACCACCCTGATAGTTTCAAATTTGTATTTTGTCTTTGGGATAGGCTTAGACAGTGCGGTGAACTTGCTTGGGCCCTTGAATCATTAGCCAAAGATGCCAGGACACAAGGACTGTGAGAAATGTTTACGGTCGTTAAGAAAACAGCAAGTCACCATTTGCATGGGTCGCAGAAGCAGCAGAGCTGGCAGGGCCTGTAGTGCCCACAGCTGTGGGTCGCCTGGACACACGTCCAGCGTTGCTGCCTCCTAGTCCCAACTGTCTTAGACTGTTTTCTGCAGACATAACAGACTACCTGAAAATGGGTAATTTATAATGAACATATTGACTCACGGTTCTGAAGGCTGGAAGTCTGAGGCTGAGGGGCCAGCATCTGGCCAGGGCTGTGATTTTCACCTGGTATGGCCTGAGAGGATCTCAGATGTCCTGCAAAAAATTTTAAAGTTCATTAATGAAATTATTTTCAAAAGAAATTCAAAGCACAGTAAGTATATATTTTTTTAACCTTTTTTTTTTGATCGACGCAATTTAAGTGTGCCCAAGTTCATCTGTAGGTTCAAGTGTGCCATGAGATTAAAAAGGGTAAAAACCCCTGGACTAGGGGCTTCTTTCTTCCTGCGTTAGCTCACAGCAGGAGGACAAAGAGAGAGCAAGAAAGAGCAAGAGGTAACACCTGCGGCCTGGCCTTCGCAAGCCCTTCTGCACGGGGCATGAGTCATTCGGGAGGGTGGAGTCCTCGTGATGGAGACCCCTGCCATCACCCCCCACTCCCAATACTGTTGCTTTGGGGGTCAAGTTCCTGACACGGGCTTTTTGGGGACACATTCGGATCTGTAACACAGCTCCACAGTGTTGCCAGCAGTTTGAAGAGTTACCTACCCTCTATCCTCCTGATTTTATGTCGCTCAGAGTTGGCCTCTGCAGTTTAGACTGTGGCTTCCTTACTGCTGCCTGCGCTGGCGGTGAAGCTGCCGACCTTCAGCCGTGTTTCTGTTGCCTGTCAGTGAGCCACACCTGCCTGTGCTGGGAATACACACCCCACAAAACACCCCACCACGATTTGGTGGCCGGACCCAGGCTCTTCAGATCAAAATATTTAAGGGGGATGTTCTTCAAGGGCTCTGCTGCATTCCTCCTATTGACATTCATTTTATTCAGAGAACTTGCTGGAAACTGACCCTCAGCCAACTCCTTCAACTTCTTTCCCCAGCACGCTGTCTAGAAATTTCTCAAAGATTCTGACATCTCAGCGGAATCCTTTGCTGGTTAACAACACTCAAGTCAATTTTTTTTTTAATGCTTTTTATTCCCTTGACTGTTTGTTGATGATCCAGAGGGTGAGTTTATCTGACCGCGTCATCAGAGTTTACCAGCTAACCCCTGCGGTGTGCTGTGTAAAGAACTAGTGAAACACAAGCGTGTTCTAGCTCCATCAGTGCCACAGCGACAGAGGCCCATGAGGTTCATCAACCCAGCATAAAACGTGCAGATTCAAGCACCTGGTCAGGTCTTTGTTTCCTTATAAAGGCATCTGTGTCACCTAACACATTAAATAAATTCGTGTGTTTTGTTAACTTGTCTTTCATCAGTCTTATTTACAAGGGTCCCAGCTGAAGAGCTCAGGAGGGTAAACGGCAAATGATGCCCCCCCAACTCTAAAACTCCATTCTGAACAAGAAATAAAATGTGATGGAATCAGCTTTGTTCCTCTGGGCGCTTGTTTTCAACACAATGGTGAAGGCAGCAGGGAGCAGGAGTTAGGAAGGAGGTGAAGATGGAAACTCACGGGCCAAGTAGGAAAGAAGTGAACACTCAGTTTGGAAAACACTCTGGTTTTCTCTCTGTCCACTCCTAATGGAAGCATCCACCCTGACTGACTGGACCAGCTGGCCTGGAGAACCCTTGATCCTGGCTGTGATTCTGGAAGCTGCGGTCAGCCATAGGACCCAGAACTGGCTCCAGCAATATTTAAAATGGAACAGACGACAGCCACAGGAGGGCACCAGACACTGCCTGGACGAGGCCAGCTTGCACACCAGTGATGGTCCTGGTACTGCAGCTGACTTCATTAAGGGCTCAACGATGTTGGCCTGTGTTTTCCTTTTTTGAGCCTATTTGCTGTAATACTACGAATAGGCTGTTAATAACTTGTGTTTATTACACACTTTCCTAACAGAAAATCCAGACAAACACAAACAGCATACAGCTGTGTCCTCAAAGAGTTTATATTATGGGGGTCAAGATTGGAACCCATAAAATGATGTGTAAAAAAAGCACCGATTAAATCATGTATTGAGCCCCCCCTCATTGGTATTTGGATCAGAAAGTTTTAGATATGTCGGTAGGTAAAAGCTGGAGGTTGGTGGGGGGCAGAAGGGAGGAGGCTATTTTAAAACAGACAATGTTCTTTTCTCTGTAAGTGGAGACTAACGCTCCTTTTAGAATTTCTTTCTTTCAGGAAAAGCACTAAAGCAGTGGTTCTCAACCTTCCTAATGCCGCGACCCTTTAATACAGTTCCTCATGTTGTGGTGACCCCCAACCATAAAATTATTTTCGTTGCTACTTCGTAACTGTAATTTTGTTACTGTTATGAATCGTAATGTAAATATCTGATATGCAGGATGTATTTTCATTATTACAAAGGGGCCGTGACCCACAGGTTGAGAACCACGGCATTAAAGCAACATTTCTCAGACTTTTTAACAGATCTTCACTGAGCAGTATGTTTTGTACACAAACACACATCTGTCTCACAAAATGATTTTCCTTATCACACGCAGATCTTTGATAACTGTGAACTGAATACAGTCTTATGCTCCTGCAGGAGGCCTGACTGACTGGACCCCTTCCCAGCCAAGAGGTTCCCCTCAAGCTGAGCTGCTGTCCCGGCTTGTCATGGTCCTCTGCCTTCCTGGCGATGTCCTTTGTGACTCCCTGCTAGGCCTGTTCCATGCCTGTTCCCACAGGTACTCAATACACAACAAACCACTTGCATCTGGGCATGTCCAGAAGTTCGTCTCTGAGTAACAGACCCATTATCTTACCGTAAGCCAGCAGTTCTCAACCTGTGGGTCGCGACCCACAGGAGCTGTATTAAAGGGCCGTGGCATTAGGATTCGAGAACCACTGCCCTCGGCAGTCCTTTCTGCTGACTCCTGGCCTAATCAACAAAGCCTAACTCTCTCAGCCAAGGCCAGCTAAAGAATAATTAAACCCCACCTGTAACCTGTTAACCTCCCCGACCTTGAGCTCTTCCATCCGTTTCAGCCAAAACAATGTACACCTTTCCTGTATTGATCTATGATCTCACCTGTAATTCCCATGTCTCCCTGAAACGTCTGGAACCAAACTGCAACCCCCCCACAGTGAGTGCACCTGCTCCAGGCTTCTTGGGTGGTTCCACGTCACCGTCCTCAAATTTGACTCAGAACAAACCTTTGTGAAATGTTTGTGATTATTCATTGTATTGATTATATCGACTTCAAGGATATCACTGGATTATCAATTGTAATTTTTTCTTTTTTTTTTGCAGTTTTTGGCTGGGTCTGGGTTTGAACCAGCCACCTCTGGCACGTGGGGCCAGCGCCCTATTCCTTGAGCCACAGGCGCTACCCAATCAATTGTAATTTTAAAACAACTTCATTACAAACATGTTTTGTTTCTAAGTATGGATTTAGAATGTAACTTACTTTCCATCCTTGTGGCAAAGATGCCCTTCTCGACCAATCCTTAAACAAGCTCTTCTAAGCCTGTTTTTTTTTTTTGTTTGTTTGTTTTTCTGACAAAGCTCTGCCTTTGGTCTTTGCTTTTTAGAGCCCAATTATAGAAAAAAATCTTGCCAAGTCAGGTTAGCCAGAACATTGGGCCTTGATATTCTGATGACCTGCCTTGAGGGTGAATCCTGCCCCAGGGTTTAGGGAGCATGCTCCATCCCTGGTTTATCCTCCACTGCCCCCACCATCCTCCTCAACTCTCCGTTCCAACTTCATCATGTTGGATTCAGTATCCAGCCCAGTTCTAGACCGAGGGCTCTTTCCCACTGTTGTCACAGCCCCTGATTAAAAATGGGGTCCTGCTATTTGACCACTGTCCAGCTCTGGCTTTCTTTGGAGATGTGGGTGTTCTTACTCCAGCAGTTTCTCAAGTGAGGTCAGGGATGACCTGGAAACCGCAGGAGCCATGCAGGGAAAATCTTCACCTCCCCTGCCTGACACCATGAAGGGGAGACTCAGCCAGATCTTGACTTTCAACGCGTTGCTGATGTTATCAGAAATAATCCAGAATGCACTGATGGTTCAGCGGTTTCTTCTGATTAAATTGTGCCTCTGGGGTGTACAGAAGATTCTCTACTGTGGATCCCAGGGCAGGAACTATGGCCAGGAAGGAGGCTCTGACTGTGAAGAATGCAGAACAGCTGTGGGGCTTTACAGAGAAATGTAAACTGGCCCTTCCACACAGATCCGGAGCCTACATGGGAGAGCTCCCCAGAGGAGTCTGAACCTGGTCTCAGAGGACAGCCTTTCTGGGAAGGATTTTTAGTTTATTTTTTTGTTATGCTTTCCTTCTTATATTCCTGAAATTTCCGTAAGGTCAGAATTTGCAACCTGATCTTACTCATGCACTGTGACGTAAGTGGAGGGGGGTTCTACGTGCTCAGAGAGGAACAGGAAAGCCCAGAACAGGGGCTGGCAGGTGGAGCTGGGGAGGCTGCCACCACAGTGGACGGGGGTACCCTGGGGTAGACGCCCAGGAAAGCCCCGTCATGTGTCTTGATGAGAAACCAGAAGAGCCAAACACTTTGATCCTCAGCACACAGGGAACTCCGGGATCTAACTGGGGCAGTGAGTTGCTATCCTGAAAGGCAAGGAACTAAAATCATTGTATTTTGCATGTGAACAAATTAAAATCAATTGATTAACTTTTTTGAGACAGAGTCTCATTCTGTTGTCCAGGCTAGAGTTCTGGGGCATCATCACAGCTCACAGCAACCTCAAACTCCTGGGCTCAAGTGATCCTCCTGCCTCAACCTCCTGAGTAGCTGGGAGTATAGGAGTGCACCACTACGCCCTGCTAATCTTTTAAACTTATTATAGAGACAGGGTCAGGGGCTTGCTATTGCCCAGGCTAGTCTGGGACTCCTGGACTCAAGTGACTCTGCTGCCTCAGCCTCCCAAAGTGCTGGGATTGCTGTTGTGAGTTGCCACGCCCGGCCTGCACAGTGCAATCTGGTGTTGTTGTATTTATGCTTGCAAACTGGTGAAAAAAATCTGATCTCTGTGGTTCTCTTATCTTATGATGCTCTCAGAGTGTAGAAATGCATGCCAGGGTGGTGTGCCCCCCCCCCCCCCGGATTTGGGGTCGGGCTGCCTCCGTGTCTTTCCACAGGGAAGCACAGAGATAAGGTCTTACTCAGGGGCGTGGATTGGACACAGCACAGGAGGCAGAGTCCTGTGATGAAGACAGAAGAGACTGCAGACACTCAGCGACGCCGGCTCCCACACTTTCCAGACCATTTCCTACTATTACTGTCGTCATCAGCCCGGTTAGCGCTGCAGGTCAGAAATAGAACACACCAGCGATGGAAAACCTCCCCGGGTCTGAGCTTCAGGTGCTGAGCCTTGGAAGTAAAACCAAACCTCTTAATAGCGAAGTTTCCAATTTAAGCATCCTCAGCCTGAATTCACAATAGGTTACTAATTGAGCTCAGGGGAAAATATTCAAGGTTCATTTCTGCTCCATCTCTTAAATACACAGTAAAAGTACCAAAAGCTTTATTGAAGATTTTTTTTTTTAAACTCTCCTTTCTAGTAATGTGGTCTGGATCGTCTGTAACAACCCTCCCACTGAGAACAACTAAATAATAGAGTTTTTAAAAAGTTTTAAGGTGATGACTTCACATCTTTTGTATTAACCTAGATGGAGCTGAAACACATTCTTCTTAGTAAAGTATCACAAGAATGGAAAAGCAAGGACCCAATGTACTCAATACCAATATGAAGCCAGTAGATAATCTAATTCATGCCCACATAGGAGAAAAACTCATTTCAATTCAAGTTGAGAGGAGGGGGATGAGGCAGGGGTGCGAGGGGAGGGGGTTTCGGGGTGCTCCCACTGAATGGGCACAATGTAAGGGTGTACGGCACCTTTTGGGTGTGGGACATAACTATGGGAGGGACTGTACCTAACAAATTCAAGTATTGTGACTTGGTTGTTTTGTAACCTCATGTTAACTTGAAATAAAAATAAATATAAAAAAAAATTTTAAGTCTTAAGAAGTATAGGAGGTGTGGCCAGGTGGAAAAGAACTTCCAGGGTAAAATCAAGAGAGAGAGGGAATCTGGAGAACGGAAGGAAGACAGAGGCTGTTTTTGCTTTGGGAGCGTTTGTCTCCCCAGGACATTAGAATTAGTCTAGATGGCCTTGTGGACGTGGGAGAGAAAACGGAAGCCAGGAGCATGCCAGTTACGGAGTCTACTAGGTGACCTTTACACAGTGAGCTGGGGCCTTGAAAAGGCATCCTTTAAAGTAAGGATAAGCCAAAAATAAACCCACCTTCATCCTCAGACTCCAAGGGATTTCCAGGCAGGTTGCCGTCTCTCTAATTAAGCAGGTGGGAGGGGCACCGTCCCTGAGACGCTGTAAACGAAAGCTGGCCCTTCTGCAGGTTTGAAGCCAAATTCGCATCACTTGAGCGGCTGAAAACACCTTTCCATACTGTGACTCTAAAGTGAGAATGAGTAATTCTCTTTGTCACCCTATGTGCAAATGCTGCCTTATGTTGGGCCTCAAAGAACGCTCATAAGAAACTTTTTTTTTTTGTGGTTTTTGCCCGGGGCCCGGTTTGAACCCACCACCCCCAGTATATGGGGTTGGCACCCTACTCCTTTGAGCCACAGGCGCTGCCCCTCATAAGAAACTTTTAAAAGAAAATACAAAGCAGCTCATAAGGACAGAGAACCCTGAGCAAGAGCATCAGACACAAAAACAACACACAGAAGCGCTCCACCAACACAATATAAAAACGGACTGTACTATGTAAAAAAAGGGAGAGAAGACAGACACATTTGCAGGACCTTCCAAAAAAGGAAACTATAAGAAGTAATCTAGTATACTTAAAATGTCAAATGAAAATACTGAAGATGAAGATCAGATTGAAATACAATTACCAGGTAGATTTAAAAAAAAAAAAAGATGACAAAGTGTAAAGCAAATAACTAAACTGGGAAATAGGTCCAAGGAAATTGTATATAGAAAGTAGAGCAGACAAAAAGTTGGAAACATAGGGAAAAAAATAAAAAAGAAAATACAGTATGGATTTATTTGGAGTTCCTGTTAAAAAGGAGAGGAAGGGCAGAGTCTGTGTGCGAGGATGAGGGCTGAGAAATTTCCAGACACAGTGAAAGGTATTCAAAACTCCCAATGAATCTGTAGCAATTTTTTTAAAATTTTATATCTAGTACAGGGCCCAGTGACCCACGCCTATAATCCCAGCACTTTGGGAGGCCAAGGCAGGAGGATCCCTTGAGGCCAAGAATTTGAGACCAGCTTGGGCAACATAGCAAGACTCTGTCTCAAAAAAAGTTTGGTGGTGTGCATCTATAAGACCCAGATATTTTACTTGGGGAGCTGAGGCAGGACAACTAAGTGATGCCAGGAGTTCAAGGCTCAGCTGTAACTGTGCCACTGTATTTCAACTCGGGACACAGAATGAAACCCCATTTCAAAATATAAACAAAAATAAAAAACAAACCCAAAAACCCAACTAAATTAACATTCTGTATCTACAGACATTCCTGTAAAAGTACAGTACACAAAAGACAGAAAGTATCTTAAACATAGCCAAAGAAATGAGATATTCTTGCCTCTGAAGGGACAAAATTAGCTCTAACATTGACTTCTGAGCAGCAGTGGGGAGAATAAGGAAAGCATGTCTTCAGTTTGCTCATCTGGAAAAATCTATGTCCAGAAAATCAAGCAATTGCAAGTTAATTTTATTTTCAAAAAATATTAGCAAACTTGTTAAGATCAATTGTGAAAAAGAGAAAGGAGATACATTTTAATGAACACCAGGCGTGGAAGATGCCACAGACCCAGCAGAGGGCAGCAAACTGCAGTCTGCACACCTGCTGCTTGTCTTTATAAATAAAGATTTATTCAAACACAACCACCCCTCATTTATATATCTGTCAATGCTGTTTTTACCATACAGAGGCAGAACTGATTAATCCTGACAGAGACCACACAGCCCTCAAGCTCAAATATTTAATATCTTGCCCTGGAAGAGAAATGAGCAAACTAAATTTGTTACAATGAATCTCACAGAGAAAATGTGTGAAAAAAGCAAGCCCTGCAGTAACACACAGAGGCCCAACTCCACTGTGCAAATTTCAGAAGTAGACTGACATATACATATATTGGGCAAAGTTCTGTACGTAGCTGGTAAAACTATAAAGAAAATAACTCTTGTTAAAAAAAAGAAAAGAAAAGAACTCTCACAATGGTCAAGAGAATGGTTACACCTAGTGTGAGGGGGGACAAGGCAGAGAGACTCATGGAGTGAGGTGTTTAAAATGTCTTTTGGTGACAGTAACACTCTTGACCTGGAGGGTGGTTCTGAGTATGTTTGCTGTCTGATTATTCATTGAACTGAACTTATGTTTTCTGCGCTATTATGAACAGAATTTTGTCTTCTAATTTATATGTTAAAGTCTTAACCCCCAATGAAGATAAGGCCTTGGAAGAGGTAATTAAGGTTAAATAAAGTCACTAGAACAGAGCCCTAATGTGATATGACTGGTGTGCGTTTGAGATGAGAGGAGGCACAAGGATGTGTGTGCACAGGCTGTGTGCGTGAGGACGCAGGAGAAGGCAGCCGCCTGGAAACCAAGGACAGGGGCTTTGGGAGACTCTGACCCATCTGGCTCTTTGATCTGAGACTTTTCACCTCCAGAAACATGAGAAAATAGAGTTCCATTGGGTAAGTCCCCCAGTCCATGAAATTTTCTTATGGCAACGCTGGAAAATTAAAAACATGCACTTTGCTGTTCCTATGTTAAATTTCACAATTAAAAAAAAAGGCTACAAGAAATTAATTACTTAAACAAATTAAAAGAAATAAGATAAATCTGTAGCCTTTATATATACCAACAATAGTCAAGCTGAAAAAATAGTCAAAGACTCTATTCCATTCATAGTAGTGCCAAAGAAGATGAAATATTTGGGAGTTTACCTAACAAAGGACATAAAAGATCTCTATAAAGAGAACGATCAAACTCTAAGAAATGGCTGAAGATGTTAACAAGTGGAAGAACATACCATGCTCATGGCCGGGGAGAATCAACATTGTTAAAATGTCCATCCTACCCAAAGCAATATACAATTTTAATGCAATCCCTATTAAAACTCCACTGTCATACTTTAAAGATCTTGAAAAAATAATACTTCGTTTTATATGGAATCAGAAAAAACCTCAATTAGCCAAGACATTACTCAGATATAAAAACAAAGCAGGAGGAATCACACTACCAGACTTCAGACTATACTATAAATCGATAGTAATCAAAATGGCATGGTACTGACACAAAAACAGAGAGGTAGATATATGGAACAGAATAGAGAACCAAGAGATGAACCCAGCTACTTACTGGTACCTGATCTTTGACAAGCCAATTAAAAACATTGAGTGGGGAAAAGATTCCCTATTTAACAAATGGTGCTGGGTGAACTGGCTGGCGACCTGTAGAAGACAAAAGCTGGACCCACACCTTTCACCACTAACTAAGATAGACTCTCACTGGATTAAAGATTTAAACTCAAGACACAAAACTATAAAACTACCAGAATAAAGTGCAGGGAAAACTCTTGAAGAAATCGGCCTGGATGAATATTTTATGAGGAGGATTCCCCAGGCAATTGAAGCAACATCAAAAATACACTACTGGGACCTGATCAAACTAAAAAGCTTCTGCACAGCCAAGAACACAGTAAGTAAAGCAAACAGACAGCCCTCAGAATGGGAGAAGATATTTGCAGGTTATGTCTCCAACAAAGGTTTAATAACCAGAATCCACAGAGAACTCAAATGTATTAGCAAGAAAAGAATAAGTGATCCCATCTGAGGGTCGGCAAAGGACTTGAAGAGAAATTTCTCTGAAGAAGACAGGCACATGGTCTACAGATATATGAAAAAATGCTCACCATCCTTAATCATCAGAGAAATGCAAATCAAAACCACTTTGAAATATCATCTAACCCCAGTAAGATTAGCCCACATCACAAAATCCCAAAACCAGAGATGTTGGCATGGATGTGGAAGAAAAGGGAACACTTCTGCACTGCTGGTGGGAATGCAAACTAATACTTTCCTTTTGGAAAGAAATTTGGAGATCACTTAGGGATCTAAAAATAGACCTGCCATTTGATCCTGCAATTCCTCTACTAGGTCTATATCCAGAAGACCAAAAATCACTTTATAACAAATATATTTGCACCAGAATGTTTATTGCAGCCCAAGTCATAATTGCTAAGTCATGGAAGAAGCCCAAGTGCCCATCAACCCATGAATGGATTAATAAATTGTGGTATATGTACACCATGGAATATTATGCAGCCTTAAAAAAGATGGAGACTTACCTCTTTCATGTTTACATGGATGGAGCTGGAACATATTCTTCTTAGCAAAGTATCTCAAGAATGGAAAAAGTATCCAGTGTACTCAGCCCTGCTATGAAACCAATGTATAGCTTTCATACGAAAGCCATAACCCAACTATAGCCCAAAAAGAAGGGGAAATAGGAGGTGGGGGAGGATGGGTGGAAGGAGGACAATTGGTGGGACCACACCTATGGTGCATGTTACAAGGGTGCATGTTAAATTTACTAAGTGTAGAATATAAATGTCTTAACACAATAACTAAGAAAATGCAGTGAAGGCTATGTTAACCAGTTTGATGAAAATATTTCAAATGGTATATAAAACCAGCACTTTGTACCCCATGCTTACATTAATGTACATAGCTATGACTTAATAAAACAAACAAACAACAACAACAAAAGGATAAAAGACAAAAACTCCAAGTTATAAGTAGGAAAGAATTCCATCCATTTTTATTTCTTTCAGCAGTGTTTTATGGTTTTCATCGTAGAAGTCTTTCACTTTTTTGTTAGGTTAATTCCTAATTTATTCTTTTTTGATGCCGTTGTAAATGGAATTATTTTTATAGTTTCCTTCTCAGATTACTCATTCATTGTTAGTACATAGAAACGCAACTGATTCTTCTGTGTTGATTTGGTATCCTGGTATCCTGCTGAGTTTGTTTATTAGTTCTAACAGTTTTGTGTGTGTGTGTGTGTGTGTGTTTAAGAGCGTGTCAAGGCTGGGTGTGGTGGCTCATGCCTGTAATCCTAGCACTCTGGGAGGCTGAGGCGGGTGGATTGCCTGAGCTCACGAGTTTGAGAGAAGCCTGAGTTAGAGTGAGACTTTGTTTCTAAAAATAGCTGGGCATTGTGGCGGGTGCTTGTACTCAGAGCTACTTGGGAGGCTGAGGCAAGAGGATTGCTTGAGTTTGAGTTTGAGGTTGCTGTGAGCTGTGATACCATGGCACTCTACCGGGGGCAACAAATGAGACTCTATCTCAAAAAAAAAAAAAAAAAAAAGACAGAGTCTCACTCTGTCACCTAGGCTGGAGGTCTCAGCCTAGCTCACAGGTCACTCAGACTCCTGGACTCAAGTGGTCTTCCTGCTTCACCCTACCAAGTAGCTGGGACCACAGGCATATGCCACTATGCCTGGCTAATTTTTCTATTTTTAGTTTAGTTCTTGCTTTGCTCAGGCTGGTCTCAAACTCCTGACCTCAAGTGATCCTCCTGCCTTCACCTCCCAGAGTGGTAGGATTACAAGCGTGAATCACTGCACCCGGCCAGTGCTAAGACCTTTTTTGTAAAGGACCTTTAAGTTTTCTGCATATAAGATCATATCATCTGCAAAGGAGAGCATATTACTTTTTCCTTTCCAATTTGGATGCTGTTTATTTCTTTTTCTTACTTAAGTGCTCTGGCTGGAATGTCCAGTACTAAGAACAGAAGTGGCCTAATTGGGCACTGAAAATTTTAGTAATAAATAATATCCTTCTTTGTCGCTTACAGCCTTTTGCTCTCTTTTGGTTACTATTTGCATGGAGTATCTTCTCCCACTCTTTCACTTTGAATCTGTTTGTGTTAGGCTTAGGGTGAGTCTCCTGTAGACAGCGTATATTTGGATCATGTATTTTTATTCATGCTTCCAATCTCTGTGTTGTGATTGGACTGTTTAATGCACTTACATTTAAAGTAATTACAGTCAGTCCTCTGTATCTATGAATTCTATTTCCACAGATTCAACCCATCATGGATAGATAATATTAAAAAAGAAAGGATAGTTACATCTGTACTGAACGTGTACAGGCCTACACATTATTTACATTGTATTAGGTATTATAAGTAATCTAGAGATAATTTAAATTATATGGAATTTTATGTATGGGTCATATGCAAATACTATACCATTTTATATAAGGGACTTGAACATCCATGGATTTTGGTATTCTCAGGAATCTTGAAACCAATCCCTTATGGATACCAAAAGGATTACTCTACTGATAAATAGAGGATTACTGCTTTCATTTTGCTATTTGTTTTTTATGGCTTTTCTTTCCTTTTTTTTTTTTTTTTTTTTGAGACAGAGTCTCAAGCTGTCACCCTGGATAGAGTGCTATGATATGATCATAGCTCACAGCAACCTCCAACTCTGGGGCTTAAGTGATCCTCTTGCCTCATTTCTTTTTCACTTTTTGTATTTGTAGTAGAGACAGGGTCTCGCTTTTGCTCAGGCTGGTCTCAAACCTGGGAGCTCAAGGAATCCACCCACCTCGGCCTCCCAGAGGGCTAGGATTACAAGCGTGAGCCACTACGCCCAGCCTCTATAGTTTTTCTATCGCTTTTTTTGGCCCCCTATGTCCTCCATTACTGTCTTTTTTTGCGTTGTTTGATTTTTGTAGTGAAATGTCTTTTTTTCTGATTTCTTTTGTGCAATTTTTATAACTATTTGCAGTCCAATTTGTTGTTATTATAGGGACTACGTTTACTACCCTAAAGTTATAATACTATAATTTGAAGTTATATTACCTTAACTTCAGTTCCATGCAAAAACTTTGCTGCTTCACCCCTGCCCTTTTCAGTTGTTGATGTCACAAAATGACATTTTAACACATAGCATGCTGCCAAAGATAAACTAATAATTTATTTAAATGCATTAGTCTCTTAGTTATACTGGCTTTTAGACTAATAATTGTTCTTATAAAAATGCATTAGTCTCTTAAATCATGGAGGAAGCAAAATGTGGAGTTATAAACCATTGTTATAAGAATATTAGCATTTATGATTGTCCATATATTTACCTTTATTGAGATCTCTGTTTCTTCATATGACCTCAGTTATATGAGGTGTCTGGTGTCCTGTCATTTCACTGTGTGGGAGTTCCTTAAACATTTCTTGTGGGACAGATCTAGTGGTAATGAATTCTCTCAGCTTTTGTTTTTGTTTATCTGGGAATATCTTCATTTCTTCTTACTTTTTTTTGAGACAGGTTCTCACTCTGTTGCCCAAACTCCTGGCTCAAGCGATCTTCCTGCCTCAGCTGGGACTATAGGCACATGCCATCATACTCAGCTAATTTTTTTATTTTCTGTAGAGACAGGATCTTGCTATGTTGCTTAGGCTGGTCTCAAACTCCTGGCCTCAGTTGGTCTTCCCACCTTGGCCCCCTAAGGTCCTGGAATTATAGACATAGCCATTATACCCAGCTGCTCTCTCACTTTTGAAGGTCACTTTTGCCAGATACAGGATTCCGGGTTGACAATTTTTTTCTTCTAATACTTTGAATTTATTGGCCTTCTGGCTTCCAAAGTTTCTGATGAGAAATCTGCTGATAATCTTATTATGTGTCTCTTATATGTGAGGAATCACTTTTCTCTTGATGCGTTTAAGATTTTCTCTTTGTCCCTGAAGTTCGGAAATTTGATTATAACATGTCTGGGTGTGGAGCTTGAGTTCATCTTACTTGGAGTATATTGAACCTCTTAGATATTTATGTTCTTTTTTAATTTTGGGGGTGGAGTTTGGGAAGTTTTTAGCCATTATTTCTTCAA
The DNA here is from genome assembly GCA_963574575.1 of Galagoides demidoff. NCBI lineage: Eukaryota > Metazoa > Chordata > Mammalia > Primates > Galagidae > Galagoides > Galagoides demidoff. The sequence goes on from CAUYQV010187697.1 coordinate 18,128, forward strand.
ATATTTTTTCCCATTTTCCTCTGTCTGGTTTCCTTCTGGTAGTCCCACAATGCTTATGTTGGTCTGCTTCACAGTGCCCCACTGATCCTTAAGCTCTGTTCACATTTTTCAATATTTTTTCTTTCTGTTCCTCAAGCTTGAAAATTTCCATTGTCCTTTCATTAGTTCACTGATTCTTCTGACTGCTTAAATCCACCTTTGAATCCCTCTAGTGAATTTTTAATTTCAGTGGTTATATTTTTTAGTTCCAGACTTTTTTGAGGGTGTTTCTTTTTTAGGTTTTCTGTCTCTGTTGGTATTTCCACTGTGCTCATACATCATTCTGTGGACTTTCTGCATATCTTCCTTTTGTTCTTTGAGCATATTTAAGACAGTTGTTTTAATGTGCTAAGGTGTTTAGTAAATCTGTTATCAGGTATTTTTCAGGGACAGTTTCTGTTGATGCATTTTTTTCCCTTTGAATGGGTCCTATGTTCCTATTTCTTTTTATGCCTTGTGATTTTCTTTGTTACTGAAAACTGAACAGTTGAATATAAAAATGCAGTCACTCTGGAAATTGTATTCTTATCCTTCCCTTGGGTTTGCTGTTTTTTGTTACTGTTTTTATTTATGTTATTTTTTTTTTTTTTTTTACTTTTACAGGCTGCCTCTGTGCCAAGAGTCAGCCTGAAGTGTAAGCTTAAGTTCTTTCAGTTCTTTTTTGAGCCTGAGCTTTTCTCTGGGCATGCAAAGTCACTTTCTAATGTTCTCCACATATGCGTGCAGTTGTTTTTGAATATCCTACTCTTTAATGTCTGGCTCCCAAACAGGGAAGAAGAAAAAGAGGAGGAGAAGGAAGAAAGGGTGCCAGCCCTTCAAATCTCCTGTAACTCACTTCAGTTGAAGAGGGCGGGGATTGCAACAATGGGGGTAGGGACAACAATAACAGCTGTCCCTCTGCATCTCTGTGATCAGAAGCAGCTGTTTTCAAAAAAAATCAAATTTACTCCTCAGAGGCTGAGATAAAGATATTTGAACGAGTGTTCTACTGGCTTTGGAGGCAAATCTAAGAAGTTCTAATCATTCTGGATAATAGGATCCTCCCTGAAAGGAACAAATAGAGTCTCAAGGTAACTTACAGGGAGAGCAGTTACTTGGCTATCTGAATATGTGGTATGTTAAGATTAATTTATAGTCACTCATAGCTCTCCTCTTTACAGTATCGGGCCGACTTTGGGTCTCATGGGGTCTTTGTAATCCTTTTCTCTCTAGGTGGAGCCAAAGCATGTGATGGGAGCACTGGGCCTGAGCGGCATCACGAGCCCCCCCTGATTTTCAGTCTAGAAGATGACACCGCAGAAGGTGCGCCTCTAGAGAGAGGTGGTGCTGAGTACCAGGCAGTGTTGCCCAAGGTCAGAAAGGTTCTTGCAGACATCCTTCAAGACATTGCCAATGACAACGTCTCCAGAGTGGACTACACTCAGGACCCTTCAGTGACTCCCTGCTGTAACCCCCTCCAAATTGCCTGCCGCTGCCACACTATGTAACAGACCAGTTTTTCCACAAGGAGGAATATTTGGAAATGAGATGGGCAGGTTCACTCCTAGACTTCAGTTTTACCTTCTTTACAAACATGTGCTTTAAAAATAAGTCTTGAAATTTACTAGGAGCTTTGTAGCCACCCCACCCCCGCATACTGCCCCTCCTCCATCAGAGGACAGCTGAGCTGGCTCTAGGGCAGAGAGCTTGCTGTCATGGGGGGCACACAGGCTTTGGAGTCAGGGTCAGGTTCAGGCCCCAGCTTTTGAACTTAACCTAAACTGCAAGTTGATTTTGAGGATTATGTAAGCCAATACATGAAAATGCCTGGCACGTTACCTGATACAGACCAGATACTCAATACATTCTAGTTTCCTTTTTGATGTACCCAGTTCCTCTGATCATTTTAGTGTAGACTCATTCCAGCCAGTATGGAGAACTTCTCTGTCCTTAACATGCATGCAAATCACCTGTAAAACTCTGTAAACATCTAACCCAGCAGGTCTGGAGCAGGGCCTGATACCCTGCATTTCTTGGAAATGATGCCTCGAGGGGCCTGGATCTAGCCTAGGCAAAGTTATATCTGCTTTTGGGTCTCAGAGCAGAGGAGGCCATTGCTAAGTCCATGGCCCTGTCCCCTTCCCCTCATTTTAAGGGTCATATGACTGTATTTTAAAGATTTTGAGTTCTTCCTGCCCCTGGAAACCCCAAAGAAATAAAATAAAATTTTTAAAAGCCTCAAAAAATGCATTGCCATGATTTTATTATTAGTGTCCTAAATGGGACTCAAGAATAATAAATGATTTGTTCCAATCACTGCAAAAGACATTTTGCCTTGCTAAAATAGTCTCTTTCTATAAGTATGTATTATACAAGAAATACAGTTCAGAGAGATTTTTCCTATAAGTACATTTTTACACAGCATATATTTAAAAAGGATGCTCTTTTCAATATAAAATTCTGGTTATATACCAATATGGTTTGTTGGCATTTACACTATGATTTTAACATATTTTAAATAGCATAACATGTATACAATGTCTCTTGTGCCCATAGGCAACAGGGCCGAGGGGAGCGTGGTGAGGGGCTGACCATGTCCCATGTCCTGGGGTTTAAGCAGCACAGCACCTGGGATTCCTGCCCCCTTTCTGCTTACACAATTGCACTCCATTCTTCCACCTTCCTGGTTTTCTCCAAAACCACCTGACAGGGGATGTCCTGATTTCTGAGGTGTGCTTCTCATCATGTCTGCTTCGTTTTGCCCTTCTGACTTCCACGGCACAAGATTATCTACCAAAATCAAAACAGAATGGCCTTACTCTTCCCGGGAAAAGGCTGGCAGGCAGGCTGCATTATCAACGTGTCTGTGCCCATGCAGGGTCAGCAGGGAGAGGCTGGGCAGTTTTTCTGTCTGACCTCACACTGACCCTCACTCATGGCCAAAGAAAATCCACCCAGCTTATTTAAAAATAGTGTAGATGAGTATGGCATAGTTTCAGAAAATAGCAACTATATAAAATGTGTGTGTGTATATATGTGTATATAATATATGTGTCTTTTTAAAAGGCTCCCCTTACTTGTAAACACAGACTGCTAACTCACCATTAACAAGTCAGAACAATACCCTTCCTCTCAGTTAAGACTGGCCTCACAAAACAGGCAGGCTTGTGAAGGGTGGCTTGTTACAGAAACAAAAGCTGCTCGTCCTCCTGAAGGCTGCAACTTTCTAAGGTACCAGAAATGATCTCTGCTCTGATCTGTCATTGTTCTTAGAGCGAAGTAAACCCCCAGGAGGTCAGCCTGATCATGTGCAGGGAAATGTCAGTATATTTTTTTAAAACATCCCAAGTGATGAGGATGCTGTTCTTAAGGCAAAGGCCCAGGGAGCCTCTGATGGTCAGACTACCCAGGCAAGCCTGTGTTTGCAGCCAAAGAAGTGATTTTATCCCAGCGGAGGTCCCAAGATCCTTTCATGATCTCAGAGGCTTTTAAGGAATGGGAGTAAAGATGGGAATCGTGGACAAATATTTGTAATAAGCATGACAATGCAGGATAAAAGCAGAGCGAGGAAGTGTTCTAGCAACTAGCTGAACTTTTCTACCAAGAAGCCGGCCTACTAACTCAGTGGGAGCACTGCCCCTCCTGGCCACCTGCCCAGTGCCGGCCCTGCACACAGGACTGCCCAGAGCTCACGGGGGTCTCACAACCATTCTAAGGGCCTCATTGAGAGACCAACACTCTCACTGGTTGGAAGCAGTTCGTATGTATAAATGAAAACTCCTGACACAATTTAAACCAGCTTTCATTGATTTGGTCCTGAACAGGGGGACAGGACAACCAGCTCGCGTGCCCAGCTTCCTGGAATTGTACAGGCCAGCAGGTCTGGGGATGCCGTGTTCAGCATTAACTCTTAAATCGCGCATCTCCACTTTCTGTTTTTTACGCCCCAAGCAAATGGCCTACACGAGGTCCCTATGATTTTATACAGGTTTTTTCCAGCAAAGGACTAGCTACTAAATGTCAACATTCAAATTGCCCTGATTATGTAAATGTAAGAGGTTGCAAGGATAGCTCTGATTATAATCCATAATCTAATACTCTTTTATAGCAGTCACAGACCTTTTACCAACCTTACAGAAATGGAACCTGGTGAGTGCCTGAGCTCTCCACACCTTGACAGGGTGGGACGGTCACATTTGCCCCTATTATGTGCAACTGAGAGTGCTCTGGTTCGTGGAAGATGCAACTTCAGGTAAATGATCACTAACTTTTAGGGACAGTTTTTATGAAACTTTATGAAGCCAGAAAAACTCCCTTTATGGCTAATTGGGGTAATGAGAACTCAAAGGTTTATATGCAGCAGTAGCCAACAGATGTCTTTAAGGGTATCATTAGTACTTTTAAGAACCACTGCTCTTTACCACTGAAGTATCAACTTCACATGTTGGCGATGCTTTTGGCAACCTGCCAAATGAAAGCTAGGCACGTGCGTCTCAAGCTGTGCTCGGCAGAGCCAGCGTGGGAGGTCACAGTGCTGCCCTGGCTATGCAGGAGGGGCCCCACAACAGCTTTGTTGTTTTAGGCCAAACGTGCTCACTAGATTGGCCCCCAGATCTGTGAGGGAAAGAAGCCAGCCCCGCACTGTGTCCTTTTATAAATGGAACCTCAGCTGACATGAAATAATGATCAGGAGAAAACATGCCACGGCCTGGTGGGCGTGGCCTCCGAGCCCTAGTGGCCACTCCCCTCTGGCTCCAGGAGTTGACTGTCTTGGCCTAAACCCTGCATCCACCTCTAAGTGATTTCAGGTTGACTATGAGGGATTTTTTTGTTGTTGTTGAGACAGAGCCTCAAGCTGTCGCCCTGGGTAGAGTGCAGTGGTATCACAGCTCACAGCAACCTTCAACTCCTGGGCTTAAGCGATTTTCTTGCCTCAGCCTCCCAAGCAACTAGGACTATTTTTTGGTTGTAATTGTCATTGTCGTTTGGTGGGCCTGGGCTGGATTTGAACCTGCCAGCTCTGGTGTGTGGCTGGCGCCTTAGCCGCTTGAGCTACAGGTACCAAGCCACGAGGGATGTTTTCTAACTGACGCTCACAAGTGGAGATGATACCTTGCTCCAAATGGAAGCTTGGAGAATCAGAAGTAGAGGCCCTATTTTCTCCAGATGCAGCTGCTGAAAAAGCCTCATCTAGGCCTCAGCTACCCCCCGGGGTGCCCCCTGCCACACCAGCCAGAACAGGATGGTGGGAAACCCAGCCACAGGTACGGGTGACCTCACAATCATGCCCTCTGTGTGTGTGGCTGTTTCTTAATGAGCACCTCAGGTGAGGGTTGTGGGTATGCCCATCCAGAGCCCAAGCTGGCAAAGGTTTCTCTCGCCTACAGAGCGCCACAGCCCAGCCTTGTCACCTCCAGCCCAAGGAAGGCAGCTTTCTGCAAAAGCACCCACAAAAGCCTTCAGAAAAAACAAGCTTTACACAGGCCTAAGTCCCTACCTTAGGAGCAGCAAAGTCAGAGCCACAGAAGCAAAGTAAAGGATTCCAGGCCTCTGAGTAAAGTGAGGCCACCAAGACCCCTGGATTAGTATTCAGTTACTCTAATGCGCCAGGGGTTAGCCGGACACCTAAAGGCCTGCCTGGACGGCTGCGTCACATGGTATGATCAACACCCTGTGGCTTTCTGGCTGTTAGAGGATTAGTTGTCATAGACTAGAAAACAGGGCAGTGACTTCTCCTCTCGTCGGAGGGAAGGTTTCCTTGTAAGCACACAGACTGAGCCACTCGCTTATGGGTTCCTGATGCTCACAGGGGGGAACTCATTCTCATCATCAAGACACACTGGTCCCGTCGCAAACTCGTGTTCAGGAATAACCTCTCCTCTCAGCGCCCCGCCGTCCTCAGAATAACCTGGAAACCAAGAACGAGAGATGAGACAGGCCATGAGGTCTGTTCTGATGCCAGGGCCTGGGGGGCGGGACCTCAGAGGAGGGAGAGCCAAGGGGAATATGGAGCCCACGTTGCCTTCCAACCGGAGGGACTGTGCTGAAGGCGAGTCGGACTCCGCCCCGCAGCCTCAGCCTGGTCTCACCCGCCCTTCCACCCCACGTGCCCGAAATTATCCACTTCTTTGGAATTCTTCAAGAGGCAAGTGACCCTTTTGCTCTATGCCCGCCAGGTTTAAGGGCCCACGTTTAAAGGCGATTACCCTGGTCTCACCTGTGAGGAAATAAAAACCCCCAAGGAGAATGCTCCACCCCTGGATAACAGGAAGGGAGAAAGGCCGTTCCCCGGCGGCCCTCACGTCCATTCACCTGGCACCGTGGAGGCCGAGGCGGCGCTTGGTCTAGCTACAGTTGCTGCGTAGGACTGAGGTAAGGGAGGTCTGAGGTCATTTTCTTTATTGTCTTCTGTTGTTCCTGAGCCAAGCAAGCTACTTGCAGCAATTAAGAGGGGGTAAGACAAAAGCAGGGTAAGTGATCACGGATCTAGAAGGCCTTCCCAGGGAAAAGCACCGGGAAGCTGAGGCTCGGCTATGTGGGTTTAAACTACAGACCCACCGGATCATACTGTAAGGTCAGTGTGACCTTAAACTGCCAGGGGTCAGTCATGCAGCTTCAAAATGTTCCTTTTTTTTTTTGAGACAGAGTCTCACATCACCCTGGGTAGAGTGCTGTGGCATCATAGCTCATAGCAACTTCAGACTCCTGGGCTCAAGCAATCCTCCTGCCTCAGCCTCCTGAATAGCTGGGACTATAGGCACCCACCATAACACCCAGACACTTTTTCTGTTTTTAGTTGAGACGGAGTGTTGCTCTTGCTCAGGCTGGTCTCAAACTTCTGAGCTGAAGGAATCCTCCCACCTCAGACTCCTAGCATGCTAGCACTACAGGCATGAGCCACCACCCCCCGTCTGACCCTTTTTTCTTATATTTAATAAACAAAGACTGGTAGTCCTCTGATCTTCCTGGGACGCTCAGGCAAGGACACTAAAATGTGCTAACAAAGAGAGTGGTGATGGGCCAGGGGTGTGGTGCCCTGTCCACAGCAGGAAGAGAGGTCAGCCTGCACTTGGTCACGGAAGTCACCAGAACTTTTTAACTCAATGCAGGGGCATTTTGGGTACCCACTGTATACCAGGGGCTGTATTAGGTGGACATTCCTTTTTGTGTGTTATTATTCATGCTGGCTCTTTCCAGAATACAGCATGTCGAGGGCAGGTGCCCACTAGGGGTTTGCCACGGAAGCTGTCATTGTTCTTGGTGGCAACACAACTGGCTCTCGAAAAGTCATCTTTTGAAAACTAGTATCTTTTCACCTGTGGGTCTTGATTAAGACACACTCTCCTCCATCCTGAGGGTCCAAATTATAGATGTAAAGGTGTCCATCAGATGATGCCACTAGCAGCCTTGGCAATTTCTGGATCCTAAGAGCCAAACAAAACAGGAGCTGTGATTACAACAGAGACGGTGACAGACCAGTTTCAAATGACATGTCTGCCTCACTCTCATTGTCACCCAATCCCATCATCGACAAACCTCAGCCCACTGGCTATTCCTTCGAATTCTGACCTCATAACTGCCTTTCAGGATTATTTCTTGTCCCCAAATGCAATTGTGGGGACAAGGCGAAATGGTGTGTGTAGAGTCTGTTACCCTGTGAAACGCTACCCCCGGTGAACACATTAGCTCACCCACGTGGGACGCAGTCTGCAGTTGACAAACGTTTCTGCCTTCAACTGGCAGAGCAGGGCTGGGAAGTGTGCTGTTGGCTCAACGTCTTTGTAAGTAGCTGCCTTTATGACATTTTTAAAAAGTTCAACTTAATAAACTCCTTTTAAGTTTCTAAGATGAAACAATAGTCAGCCCCACAGATAATCTGAACCTAGAACATAGGCCTAGAGGCTTTTTATATAATTACATAAAATAGGGATTATTTTTGAGATGATTCCAACCAGACGGCTAAGAGTCCTGTGAGGGCTTCCAGCTGCCCCCTGAGAATCTGTGTTAAAATCAGACAAGGAAAGGGGAAGGTTTGAGTCAGCTGGCCTTTCTCTCTGGCCGTCTTTTTGTTCTCTTTTCATGTTGGGGAACTTTGTGCTTTGGAAAGATATGTTTATAAACGTGGGGGCTTGTTCAGGGTGGGGGCACTGTACGTACGTTGAGAGGGTACAGATGTTTCTCTGCCCAGAGAAGTTCAAGCGTCCGGTGGCAAAAGCCCTGTCCTGATTCATCATGTCTGACACCTGGGCCGGGAGGTAGTTGGTGGCAGCCATGAACATCTTTCCCATGTAGCCGCTCCAGGTCGAAGGCTCTTCTGGCCGACTAGGGGAGCGAGGCACAGGTGACGATGGGGCTGAGCTGTGGGCACCGCATCTCCCTAATGACCCACACGCCCGATGCCATTAGCTGTGTGCTGGGGAGAGACTGTGCCTTTGCACAATGTTCTGCCCACTGGGAACAATTTGGGACATGTCATTCTGGCAGTAACAAAAGAGCATCGAGGGCTCGTCTGTCCTTCAGAAAAGCCATTGCAAAGCTGTTAAAAGGTTCCCAGTGCTACCGCTTTCCTCCATTACACAGGCTCTATCTGATGATCTGTCTGATTTCCAATAGAGAGCTGGGGGAGGCGAGAGGGGGATGACATGGATTTGAGACCTGGACTCTGGGAAGTAGGCTCAGGCCGGCACGGGCTCACTGAAGAACAGACAGTCCCCAGCCAGACTGAGTGGGAGGCAAACCTCCGGGCAAGACACCTTGGGCAGGTTTGATTGTGTTCTGGGGTCACCCCGGTACCCAGCATTCATAATGACAGAGGTCAGGGAACTTTGTTCCAAGGCCACTGCCAGACAAAAGGGTGACTGACTTCTCCATTTTGGCACTCTGCACAGCAGCACACTGAGGACCCGGGCTGCCACCATGTCCCAAGAGCACCTGTTAATTAGGGAAGGATGGGCTGAGGTCCTGGGCTCGGAGCTCTGCAGTTTATTCCTCTCTGCGTGACTTTGCACAAACCTCATTAAGACTCTCGATTCTGAAGCAGCATGGGATGGTGCTGTGGGCTGGGATTTACAAAGGGTCTAGCACCAGAGCCTGCATCCGGGGTGGAGACATAGCACTGATGTTACAACAACTAAACTAAACAAAACCTGGGCAGCTAATGTGCAGTGACACGCAAATGTGAGGCCGGAGCCACGCTAGGTCTGCGGAGGAAGGACAGGCAGGCCAGGAGGTGCCCTAAGCCCTCAGTTTCCATGTTTTCCCATTTGGAAACCAGGGCTCGTCACAGCAGCTTCTGGATAGGACTGCTCGGGGAATGAAAGCAGCTCCACATACAGCCTGGGCAGGGTCCACGCCGGTCTAGGAGACGGTGTCTCTGGGGTGGAGGCTGCTGGGCTCAGGAGCAGGTCTGAGCCAGAGCCTGGGGTCTGGAGGGGGTGGGGGCCAAGAGCTGGGAAGTTTATTCTCAAGGATGAAGGGGAGCAAAGGTTTCTGAGGAGCCTTGTCAGAGATTAATCTGGCAAGAAGATAAAGGATGGGTCAGTAAAAAGAAACTGGAAAGAGTCAGATCAAATGAAGTCAGAAAGGAACCAGTGGAAGAGGCAAACTGCCTCATCACACAGGACACGGTCACGCCCACGGGCGGGCTGAGGGGAGGTCCCAGAATGACATGGAGCCGAGATTTTGCTCCTGGTCACCTGTGGTCACGGTCAGAAATAGGAACCTGAAGTGGGAAGATTGTCTGACACACTGATAACAGTCACAGACGGAGACAGGATGGCCACGGTGATCTGGGCCCCCCAGCATGGAACTGAAGGTGAGAAGGCCTCTGAGCAGCGTCTGCCCTCCCCCACTCGGATCCACATGGCAGATGATGCAGCAGAGCTCCAGGACACATCAGGCCTTAAGAAGCTACCTGAGTACTGTTAGAAAGGTCTGGGACGTAGATGTAATCTGTGGGGGAAGCGGGCGGACTAAAGGAGAGCTCCTGGGATATACCCACATAGTAACGTGTGCTGGGAGGGCCATGAGGAGCGGGAGGGAGTGTCCCAGTGTCTCAACACGAGCGAGGGGACCAGGACCCCAGAGGAAGAATGCATCACTGACACTATGCCAGCCTGCAGAGGAGGGGCTGACACAGGGCTGAAACCCACCGTTTTGGGAGCGTGGCCCCTGATTTTGTGCTTACACCATGGCAGTTTTACCAACACAGACTCCATTTTGGTGATGACACGAGAAAACCCAAGTTTCTGGCATTTGAAAGAAAAGACGCTGATTCCCCCGCCTGAGGAGCGTGTGAGCCTGGGCTGGACTTGCCTCGTGCTGAGCTGCTCCAGTTTGAAGATGTGCACGGTCTCCGTGTTGCTCGAGGCGCAGAGGAACTGAGAGTCCATACTGAACACCAGAGAGCTGATTGTCACATATCTAGGAACACAGCAACATGGGGACAGTGAGCAGGACACAGGGGTGACTGCCCTGCAGCACAGTCTTACACAAGTAGAAACTCGACATAGCCCTGCCTCTCTGTCCGCAGATGGGAAGAATCGCGCCTTCCTAGCATCTGGAAGTCTCCCCGCTGCTCCAAGCCCCGATCCAGCTGCAGAGCCTACATCTGATAAGATCCTACGTGGTCACACCTTACATCATCCTTCATTTCCTCGCAGGGAAGCAGAAACTATTTTTGGATTGTGACTCCCTGGCGCTCTCATTTCTCCTGTGCCGCTGCCCACACACACATCAAAAAAGGACTCTCGTGGCTGAACTCCTGTGTTAAAAAAGCACCTCGGCTTTCAGTTTTACTCAGCCCTAAGTGGAGGCTGGAAGTCAATTACCCAGGAAAGTGCAGTTATACTTTCTCTAGGTGACAGGAGGGCACAGAGTCACCTGGTGTCCCCTCCCGTAGACGGCTACCTGCGGGACTTCTGTGGGGGACTTTAAAACGAACACTGACCTTTTCATCCCTCTCCGGAACTCATAGAGCTTCTGCCCTTCGGGTACCGAGAACACCCGGATCACAGTGCCCTGGAAAAGAAAGCAGGCGGGTGTTTCACGTCCTCTAATGGCTTCACACAGAGATGCCCCTTTAGAGAGAGGAGTTTTATTGGTTTTGAACATCTGTCTCTGAGGAGGAAGCACAAGGTGTTGAACGTGGAGGCGTTTTTATTTGTATTTGTGCCATGTTGGCAACTCTTGGGACATATTTTAAACACACTCTGAATCCCTTTGCCCTCCCACCCCTGTGCAAAGCTCTGCGTGCCTGTGGGTCTGTGTGTGTGCATGTGTTTGCCAAATTCTTCTGGCTGGCTTCCTGGAATGTCTAATCTCTGCCTACCAAAATACACCTGCTTTTCAAGGCCTCTGAAACTTGTCTTGATCACCTTCTCTGATTATTCCAGTTAGAAGAAAAAGATTGATCTCTGTGGCTAAATCACAAAGCATTTTGTTTGTAATCTATTTATGAAATGTTGTGTCTCTCTGTGACTAGGAATAGTATGCATGCACAATTTCCTTTTTCTTAGAAACCGTGGTGTCACAGCTCACAGCAACCTCAAACTCTTGGGCTCAGGCAATCCTCTTGCCTCAGCCTCCTGAGTAGCTGGGACTATAGGCACCTGCCTCAATGCTGGCTAGCTTTCTATTTTTAATAGAGAAGGGGTCTTATTCTTTGTCAGGGTGGACTCAGACTCCTGGGCTCAAGCAATCCACCTGCTTCAGCCTCCCAGAATGCTAGAATTACAGGCATGAGACACCTCGCACGGCCCATGTACATTTTTCAATAAGATAAGTTTTTGTGCAAAATGTCTTGTGTCTTGCACAGCATCGGTCTTTGGTCTGTTGAATAAACAAATGCCTCAATATTCCACAACATGAAGGGGCCAGAAATATTCTCTTGGAAACAAATTCTTTTTTTTTTTTTTTTGAGACGGAGCCTCAAGCTATCCCCCTGGGTAGAGTGCCATGGCATCACAGCTCATAGCAACCTCCAACTCCTGGGCTCAAGCGAGTCTCCTGCCTCCGCCTCCCAAGTAGCTGGGACC
>CAUYQV010187699.1:0-20506 GCA_963574575.1 Galagoides demidoff
TGCTGGGCTTTGTGGCATGTGCCTGTAGTCCCAGCTGCTCCGAGCTGCTCCGGAGTCTGAGGCAAGAGAATCACCTAAGTCTAAGAGCTGGAGGTTGCTGTGAGCTGTGACACCAGCTATGGCACTCTACCAAGGGTGACAAAGTGAGACTCTGTTAAAAAAAAAAAAAAAGTGCCATCAAACTAATAAACAGAACATAATACCTTAAGTTAGTCTCAGTGATTATGCACCTATAAGGAACTTTTGATATTTGGTTCCAAAATCTGGCTTACAGATGAGGTCCAAAGAAGTTAAGCTCCTTATCATGATGAAATGTGGTTAAAATTTAGGTTGGCTGATTCGCTCTAGTACATGATGCCACTTCATATTTGACATGACACAGCGCACATGTCCCTACAATAAGCATTCATAGCAAAGGTTTATTCTATTACCAGGTACCTCTTTTCATATTTTTTAAGTTTGTGAAATAATATACTCAATTATATAGAGTATATATTCAATTATATAATGCTGAATTGCAATTTTAAATATCCTGGCAATTATCATTATTGAAAAAGTATTTTTTTTTTTAAAACAGGGTCTGACCCCATTACTCAGACTAGAGTGCTGTGGCATCATCACAGCTCACTGCAACCTCAAATTTCTGAATCCAAGTGCCCCTCTGGCCTCCACCTCCTGAGTTACTGGGACTCGGACCATAGGTACACAAGCACCACCATGCCCAGCCAATTTTCCTATTTTTTTGTAGAGACAGGGTCTCTATGTTCCTCTGGCTGGTTTCAAACTCCTGACTCAAGCAGTCCTATCACCTCAGCCTCCCAAAGTGCTGGAATTAACAGGTTGGAGCCACTTTGCACAACTGACAGTGCAACCCTAATACGTGAAATAAAAGAACTGTTCTTGGATATTACTTAAATATCAATAAGAAACAGATGCTGGAAAAAAGATATCCATATGTATGTTTTCTTTCTCAGAAATAATTCAAGATAGGCAAATAATTTTATTTTTTAATTCGAGACAAGCTCTCTCTGTTGCCTAGGCTCAAATGTAATAGCTTCATTAACATATGCAAAATTTTAAAAAGGAACTGAAAAAGCAAATGAGTTAAATGGAAAAACCATACCGGAGTTTAGCAGGAAAGTGCCCAGAGTCAACTCAACTTATTGTAAAGGAATGCAATTCAAAAGAAAATTTTAATTAGTGACTCACATTAGCCAGAAATACATTTATTTCTCTATTTTAGACTCAATTTTGATACTTATGTTTCAACGTCATTGTGTGACATATGTATAGTAATTCATAGAATGCTTCCAATAAAAATAATGGGACACCCCTGAAGAACACTGAAAAATAAGAGACACAGTTTTGCGAGACACCCAGTTTTCTTATTCAATGGAATAGACAGGGGGCTTGGGACGTGGTCACGGACAGCACTCATGTGCTAGCTCCCTTTCCTCTCGCAGTCTACCTGAAGAACATAAGATCACGTTAACTGAGTTGTGTGTTATTGATTTCTTTCCCTTTATTAATCATCTGAACACCTTCCACATAATAGGAAAGTCGATGTTATATATATCCATTTAAAATAACTACTTAGCCTTAGGCTAGAAAAATAAAAGGAAACAAGAGATACTCTAGTATTTACAAACCATCACATATACAAAAAAGCAAAGAAAAAAGTTCTCAGCTTTTCAAATGAAAACCCCAAAAAGGTTATAAATCCTCTTGGGCTCCCAACAAAATTAAACTCTACTTTTACAACAAACACACGTCTTTCCTCCCAGCTAATATTCCAAATGACCTTACTCGTATCTGAGTGTAGCCTACGAAAACGTCCCTGAAATTGTGATGAGCAGTTTGGCCCCAGATACTGGTTCTTATTTCAGTTTCTTTCCCTCCTGAGGTCACACCTGTGTAATTATAGTCACCGCCTCATATACCTGCAACCAGCTGGCACCTCCCTTTCTGAAGTCATCATTACTAAGCCCACAATGTAAGCAACTACAATTGTCTAGCTGAATACAATTGTTTCCTATTAAAACTTCTCAGGGAATTAACCTTAGTAAAATCTCTAAACTAAAATCTCATGAAATTACATCTCAGCCATAACACACCTCTAATTAATTTGCTTAAGAAGAAAATTAATGATGCAAAAGTATCAATCAGCATAAAGAAAGCATACTGGATATACCTGAGAGCAAAGCAAGGAACATCTATTTATGAGGATGATGGGCTAATTCTAAATCACTCCTGACCTGTCTTCTTAGGAGGATATTTAAAAACAGAGAAAATCTTTATACGTACTAATCCTGCTGGGAGGAGAAAAAAAACTTAAGAGAAACCTCAGACTGAACCACCAATAATCAAATGGGAATCGAAGAGGTCCACAGAAGAGGAATAGTAAAGGGAAAAAATACAATAGTAAAAGGAAAAAAAGACCTTCGCTCTTAATTAAGAACTCTAAATCTAAAAGCAACAGGTGAAAGGATTTATAACATTCTATATATATATAGGGGGGACTTAAAGTTTATGTGCAATTTAAAATTGCACACTATTATGAACTGCACACAAACTTTCTTTATCAAAAGGTAGAAATACGGAGCCATTTACCAAAACCAGAATATTAGTGAAGAATATTTTTTGGACAGATTAAAAAAAATTCAGACACTACATGTGTGAAATGCATTTGCTTCAAAAAATGTCATATAGGCTAAAATAACAGGTTTCAGTGTTTACATATGAATATATAAGTAGAACCTCCATAGTTGACCACCTCCTTAAACCGACCTAATTTTCAGACCAGACATGCACATGTACCTGTCAGTACAGCAGGCCTAGTTCCTTATGTTGATCACCTCCATATGCTGACCATTTTACAGTGCCTGGGGTGGTCAACTTATAGAGGTTCTACTGTATTACAAATGACTGAACCAAATCAGACTATTAATAGGTAGGTGCATAATCAATCACTGGAGAGTCACAGCAAGGAGGGCCACCATGATGCCCTGGGCAACCAAACAATGAACTGGGTAAATATAAGTGATCTAGTCTCATGCAGGGAGCCTAAACTAGAACCTCAGACAGACATACCAAATTTCATTAAAGGTTTTACAATTTAAACCTTTCCTTTGACCCAACTATCTACTTTGGTCTGATATCATGAAATTTTGTTAGTCAAGTAGAAATCAGGCTACTGTGTGAGTAAAGAGGCATTCTTCTAGAATCAATTAACTTCAAGAATAAGAGAGCCAAATGATACTGCCACACTTTCATTGAGAAGTAGGCTAGATGGGGTGAATTTCAAGAACATCACTCTGTATCATGAAGTAGGTCATAAAAAACAACTGCTTACTAGGAGGGAAATGTCTTGCCAGTTAACAAAAACTAAGTAATAATACATAGAGACAGCAGAGCAATTCACGTACATTCTTATTTCATGTAATCATTTCACCAGCCCTCAAGCGAGAGTAGGTATTATAACAGAATTACAAATGAGGTCAGGGGATTTGTCTAAGGTGATATGAAGGGTAAGAAGCACAAACTATGAACAAAACCACTTTGCTTCACCTTAGCTGCTTACAGACCTACTATAATAGAAGAGGTTTGCTGATACAAGGCCATGCCAATCAATTCGGTTTTTGCAAATTCCTCTATGAACTAATAATCTTTGCTTCAAACTAGCTACTCCAGAGGTTTCAAAGTTTGGTAAAATGACTAAGATTTTGTTTTAGAATCCTTCCCCAACAGAAATGGTACAAGAAAATGAAGCGTACAAACACACCCATTGATATATGTATTTAGTATTAACAAGTAAACCAGAAAAAAAATCTTTAAGTTATATACATACTTCACAAATATAAAGAAATTATCACTCAATTCAATCCAACTTCAGTTTAGTGGTGGCCTAATGACAATTTTAACTGAACCAACTGAATATGTTCAGATGAGTCTAATATCCTTGGGAACTGAGGCTTTTCAAGAGGACTATGAAAAAAGATCAAAGTACAAACAGATAGATGTAAAGTACACTTAGGCCCCATGATGGCTAATTTTATGAGTCAGCTTGACTGGGTCACAGGACATCTATACTTTAAGTTAAACATTATTCTGGGTTTGTCATAACGGTGCTTCTGAAGGAGATAAACATTTGAATCCACAGACTACGTAAAGCAGATAGCCCTGTCTGATGTGAGTGGACTTTATCCAATGTACCCTCGACCTGAATAGAACAAGGAAGGCCGAGTAAGGGAGACTTTTTGCTCTCTCTGCCTGTCTTCAAGCTGGGATGATGCTTCAACGTTGGACTAGAACTACACCATCTACTCTTCTGGGCTGCCAATTGTCAACTACAATCTTGGACTTCCCAACCTCTGTATCTATGTAATACATGATTATACATAATTTATATATATAATTATGTATCACACTATAATTACGTATCACATTATATACATTAACATATGACAAATTAAATGTCCATAAAGAGCTAGATTTAACTACATATAATTTGCTATAAGAAATATGTCTATATAGCTAGATCTATACCTATCTATTCCATTGGTTCTGTTTCCCAGACTAATAGTCCCCCAAAATCAGAATGTAGGAAATTAAATTTTTATCCCCAGAGCATTTAAAGTAAAAGAGGAAAACGAGATAATACTGACATCAAAAGAATGCTAAAAATAGAACTTAGGGTAAGTTACTCTGATGTTATATTTACAAACAAAAGTATGATTTTTTAAAAGCAATTTGCAATAAATAACTGCATTTACAAATTGCTGCATTTATATGAATAAAATAGAGCAAGTGTCAACAAATTTTTTCTATAAAAAGGCCAAATGGTAAATATTTTTAGGCTTTGTGAACCATATAGTCTTTCTCTGCAGTTGAATTTAATTGCTAGAAAGCAACTATAGACAATATGTAACTGAATGAGTCCAACTGTGTCCTAATAAAGTTTTATTTATGTATGGACACTGAAATTTGAATTTCATAAAATTTTCATGTGTCAAAAAAAATTTTTTTAAACCCACTTAAATATTTGAAAACCAATCTTGGTCCAAGGTCCATCCATATATGCCTATGTCATAATTTGCAAATCCTTTAGAGGAATAAAAAAAAAGTAAAAAATTTAAAATGTAAAAATAAAGAAATAAACTTGGGCATAACCACCCACAACTGTAGTTCTAGCTACTCTAAGGCTGAGATGGGAGTATCACTTGAGCCCAGGAGTTCAAAACGGGCCTGGGCAACATAGCAAGATGCACTATATCTAAATGAACAAATTAAAGAATAAAGACTTTCCTGATGATGTCCCAACAATCTAACAGTTTTTGCCAGATTTTGTGCAGGGTATCAGCTTCCACAGAACTTCTACTGGTCCTCTTAGAAGTACCACTGAGATGTAGGACAGAGGAAACCCTATATAAGTTCATCTCACATTTCCATAATCAACTAACTCTCCATGGAAGGAAAGAAGCATGTATTCCATGATCAACAACAGAATGGACCCTCCTTGAAAAGAAGGAAAAAACCCTTTCACTTCTATAAATAAAGCTACCTGTCTATGGCAAAGGTGGGAATAAATTTAGACTCTGTAATGTTTCCAAATCAATCCTGGAAGTTACAAAGAAATGAATAAAAATTAAGGCTCTTACCACATTCTACTTCATTAGCTATAACATTATGCTGGGGAAAGACTGACATCATATTTCCTGTATGTGTTTATATGGAATTATTTTTGTGATGGGTTTAAAAAAGAATAGAGTAACCACCTCTGATGTTTATTCAACTTATAAAATGCCAAGTATATAACAAAATAGAGAGGGGTGAGAAGATTGCATTCATTTAAAAAAAAATTAACATTTAAAAACTCAGTATGGCATCTTTGCCACTAGCGCTGTGTTATAAACATTCCAAATAGAATTTGGTGCTTTTAACACTAATGATTCAAATTAAAACTCCGATTACTAACTTAAGAAAGTATTGGACAGCAGCAGATACTGAATCCTAGAAGATACCTCCTTTGAAAAGAATCCACCATTCTGAAGACACCAAGGCCATGCTTAAAAAAAAAAAAAAAATCCACCAATTTAAAACACACACATTTACACTCTCTCCTCCTTTCTCTCTCATACAGCTTTTAGAAATGAGTATGACCTAGTAATGATTAAAGGGAAAATTTTAAAATGATTACCTAACAACTAGAAAAGCACTCCCTATTTTTAAAGGACCTAACTAAACTTACATTTGACTAGGGAGAAAAAAGGAGCAAAAACCAAAAAGAAAAAAATTGGGGAGGTGGGGAGGGTGATCCACACCAATTCTACAATACTTAGGAGGACAAATTTTTCAAAAGATCACTGAGGAAAATAACACACACGTATCCACTACTTCTGTAGAGTGGCCCACAAAACGGTGAGAAGGCAGAGCAGTAGACCAAAGCTTATCAACAGATCAGTGAACCAATAAGTCAGGCTTTTAGAAGACCTTTTCTAGTGATCTACTGAACATACTGAGAAAAGAAGAGCATAGATGATCTACGCCTGCATTTTTAAACAACTTTCTGAACCAGCATCATATGGCTTTTTGTATT
Organism: Galagoides demidoff; assembly: GCA_963574575.1. Classification (NCBI taxonomy): domain Eukaryota; kingdom Metazoa; phylum Chordata; class Mammalia; order Primates; family Galagidae; genus Galagoides; species Galagoides demidoff. Next base: position 6,596 of record CAUYQV010187699.1, read on the forward strand.
TTCTAAAGTAGCATTATATTGAAATTACATTTAAAAGAGGACTTCTATCTAAACGGGGCTAAGAAACAGAGGTACACCATGGACAAGCACAAATGAGCCAGAAAGTATTTTTAATTCTCCCTAGAATGTTAACCAATGCTCGATACAAAGCAAATTTGCTTTGGGTAGATTTTATCTTTCTTCAACAATGCACTCACTATACATTGCTACACTCCGCTTTTCACTTGTTCTCCTGACAATTGATGGAAACAATAATCCTTCAGAAAACTTCTGACTTACAGCAACTTAGATAAAACTATGCTAAGAATGAAAACGGGCAAGATACAACTATAATAGCCACTTCCTTCTAGTTAAACACAGGTTAGGAAAAGTGCGTGGCTAAATCAGGAAAGCGCTCCACCTAGACCAACTTTGCCCCAAAGACTTACTGCAGGGAGAAGCAGCCAAGCCTGACAGACCACACACACTACATTCTAAGAGCATTAAATATTTCAAGATGATCCATTTCAACGTTAAGAATTTCATAGTGCAATTCCTTCAATCAGTGTGAATTAGCAAAAGAGACCCAGAGCTATTTTTTTCTCTTTAGAAACTACAGATAATCAGATTTCTGAAATATTTCAGGGGATCAATAAGTATTTAACCCTGTTTTCCAGAAACACTTTAAGGGATTAAAAACTAAATAGACTTGTTTTCTGCTCCCCCATCCCCAAATCTAACATAGCTTAGTGACTTCCTAACAAAGATACTTCATTGTCACAGACAATACCCCTGAAGGAAGCACACCAAAGCAGGTGGGGCTGCTCTCCACTGAGTTCTGAAAGGTGCACTCTACCCACAGATATTCTCATTCAGTACCCAGCGTTTATTTTTGAGTTGGCAGCCGGAGTTCAGGTTTACTCCAACACAGACTTGGTGTTCACTCAAATATTACCACAACACAGAATGGGACGAGGCTGGCTGTATACATGTATAATCAGCTAATTGGCATTCATAAGGGCTACTTTCAACAGAAAAGGATGGTTAAAGAAATGATCACATGATCCCATCACATCTGGTATGAATATAACATTAAGTAAATATTTCAATGGACTGTAATTACAAAACAGAAATCACTAAATCACAAGGAAGCTAGAAATAATTCTGAACTGAGCCACCAACACATAAATGACTGGAAGTGACTAAGACAAAAATAGGAGGCCAAACTAGACTGCATGACACCCCAAGATACAGCTAAGTTGCACTTCAAATCAAAGTCATCAGTATAATCTTCGTTAAAAATAGATGTCAGGTAAGGACACCTTATATAATTTTTCATTGCCAACATTTTACATAGTAAAAGATCTAAAGAAATGATGAGTTATCATTCTTCTGTCTCACATATCCTAGGTCTCCTAATAACCCTGTAAGACAGTAAGAGGGGCCTCAGGATGGAAATCAGCCTGATCTCAGAACAGGTCTTCCGTGGGAGCGAAGAGGGAGAGATGGGCAATGAATAAATCTGGAGAAAATGTGGAAAGAAATAGGGGGAAAATAACTCCTGTTTGCAATGGTTAGAATAGAATATTAAACTTAAAATTACCCAAATGTTTTCTTGCCATTTTTAATCAACCAATGCAGAATTTTGCTTAAAAATGCACAATCACATTGAAGAAATGAAATGGTGATTAGATTTCTGTAACCCAGACCACAAACATACCAAAACCAGATAAGACAGAACCCTCCAAAACAATATTAAGTTTTACTCAAGTCCTTCAAAGTTCTATAATTGTTTAAAAAGTTGTAAACTAAACTCCCTTAATCTTACACTACAATACATCACCCAGGGGGGGATTGGATGAACAGAAAGAAATAGGTATTACTGGGAATAATGTCAAAGATAAAATCAAATACATTTTAACTGTAAGAATTTGAAAATAGGATAAATGAAGTATCTGGTTCATAAACTCCTTAAGAAAAAAGAGAGTGAGAAAGATCAAAGCACAAATTGATATAAAATGTACCAGTAACTGCTACCTGCATCTCATATAACTATTTTATATTATACTAGATAAGAAGTTATAGGTTCCTGTTCTAAATAAATGTTCAAGAATTTCGGGGCAGCACCTGTGGCTCAGCAAGTAGAGGGCGCCAGCCCCATATACCAAGGGTGGCGGGTTCCAACCCGGCCCTGGCCAAACTGCAACAAAAAATAGCCAGGCATTGTGATGGTCGCCTGTGGTCCCAGCTACTGGGAGGCTGAGGCAAGAGAATCGCTTAAACCCAAGAGTTGGAAGTTGCTGTGATGCCACAGCACTCTACCCAGGGCTACAAAGTGAAACTGTCTCAAAAAAAAAAAAAAATTCCCCTAAATCTCCACTCCACTCACATAGACTTTAAACAGTCTGTAGGATAGACAAAACTCTGTCAGTCACAGCCTCTATGTGAAGAAACAGAAGAATAGAGTGGTTCCATCTGCCTAAAGGACCTGGTAGCACACCATCTATCACAAGAACTGACCATAAGCGAGCAGCTTTAAAGTAAAGACAGCTAGAAACTAGTCCTGAAGAATGCCTGAGCAGATGAAAACCAGTGAGGCCTATAAGAGACCTCAAGCTTGTTTGATTTCCAAACATACAAAACTTAACATGAGCTAATTCTTGTAAATGCCTATATTAAATAAAGGCAGAAGCCATGAGAACTGGTCTAATTCAACCAATTAGAAACAGACAACAAACTCAAAATTAAAGGGGTATAACTAGGAGCTTTCCAACAGGTTAGAATAATGCAACTATGTAACTGGAAACAATCAAATGTTTCTTTGCTTTACTTCTGTGCCTCTCCTACAAAGGTCTCTCTCTCTTTTTTTTTAAATTCTTTGGGATTCATCGAGGGTACAAAGAATGAGGGTACAATGATTGCATTTGTTAGGTAAAAAGTCTCTTCTTGAATTTTCTTGGTGGAGTCCCCAGGCTACTTCTGGTCTGAAAGTGCCCATTTATGGATCGTTTGCTCAAATAAACTCTAAAATTTTACTGTACCTCAGTTTACCTTTTCAACAGCAGCCATTTGCAAAGAACAGACAGTAAGAAGCTTCTAGTATAAAATTTTCCAAAACTATTACTTGAACCAACTTAAAATTTCATTTTTGTTGATTATGCGTCCTTTAAAACTCACTTAATGACCACTTAACTGCAGGTAACGAACCGCATGGTTAGGAAGCACACCTGAAACCACAATACTAAATAACAAGCCTTTTGGAGTTTATGATGAAAAATTGATGTAGGAACAGACTTTCTCATTAGCACACAAAAACTCACCAGGGTCCATCAACACATGCAAGAATAAGCCAAATGTGTCCTGTTCAATGGAATGATATATATGAGATGACACGTATCAATTAAATATAAGATGGAGTATTACACATCCATAAAAAGTAATGGAGTGCTGGTAAGTGCTACACCACATATAAACCTCTAAAACACTGTGCTAGGTGGAAGAAGTCAGACATGAAAGAACACATGTTGTATGTTCCACTTTTATGCTTTTATGAACAGTCCAGAGTAAATAAATCCAGAGGGACAGAAAGGAGATCAGTGGTTGCCAGGAGGCAGGAGGAGGAAGGAATGTGAAATAACTGCTAGGATAATGTAATCCCCTTTTGGGGTAATAAAATGTTTTAGAACTAAACAGAGGTGACAGCTGCATAGTACTGTGGATGGGCTAAATGCCACTACGTGGTACACTTTACAATGGTACATTCTGTGTGATACGAAATAAAGGAAGAACATGGAAAAGAAAAAAAACACCAAAGTGAAAGCAGAAAAATCATGATGAGAAGATTAACAAATAAGATTGGTAATCAGGGAAAGGTAATATAATAGCTTCACCCAAATGGAACAGGCCAGTGAAACAGAGAATGACAGAATATTAATGAGGCACCCTGTGGAGACTTACAGGTAGTGGAACACTTTAATTTCCTCCTCTGTAAGAAAGTCAGCTGACTGTATTTTAGGAGTTCCACTTAAAAAAAAAAAAATCACAAAACCTTTTTAAAGTTTAAAGATCTTGGGAAATCACCTTGTTAGCATCCCCTACCAGATCAAGAAAAATAAATATGGCATGATGAAAGTTTGGTCAGTGCTATTCATGAAGTAACTAAAAGCAGAACTATCGTTCAGAATCCAGATTAAGTGATCCCAAGAAGAGGGACCCTCTGGACAAAACTCAAAACACTTTTTTGCTATTTACTAAGCTCTGAACTAGACAGATTTTCCTAAGGCATAAGACCAAAATCTTTTGCTTTGTGGCTCGTATATCTTTCATCTTTAAGAAATAGGTATAAAAATGACAAACAAAAAATAAACGAACACTCCCTGCCTTAGAAAAAACAAAAGTAGATTTGTGAGAGTCTAGGCTATTTTATTTTTAACATCCATGATACTGGTACTTGGTAGGCACTCTAATATTTTTTAAAAATTATACAAATGCCTGAAAAATGAGACTAATCATTTAAAACCTAAAACATATGGTGAAAAATGTAAATCTTCGATTCCCCACATGAAACACCGCTTTTTCATCATTCGACAATCTCTAAGTCCTTCAGCCCTTTTCTCAATTACTTTTTCCTTTGCAATATATCTTCATAAATTATGAAAGATTAACAATGCTTAAAATACCAATCCATATTAAAACTCTGTAATTGTGATGAAACATCCATTAAGTTTATTTTGAAAGTCACTTTAACCTAGTGATGTTCAGTCTTGGTTTGACTCCTTTTTGAAAGAGAAGCCCCCTACAATGGGGACTCTGGGAAATATGGCCCTGCGTCCTTTCTAAAAAGTCCCACTGGTGATTCAGAGAGATACCCAGGTTGACAATCACTAGATTGAACTCTTTATTTCTTCCTATTAAGAAACGGTATTTAATGAGCTGTGAGAATACAAGACTTGGGGAAACAAAGCTTCTACCACGTGTATAAAATTGAAAATACTGAGACTAAATCAGTAAATGGCCAAAGAATTCAAGAGAATGGCAGCCTCTTAAAAAAAAAAAAAAAATTGGTGCAGGTCAATGACAGCGCCCAAACCCAGTGATAGTTTGCAGAGTCTGCCAATTTCTTATTGAATGGCATTCGGTATTTTCTAAATTAAATGAAGGTCTCTTTAAACTCTTACTCTTTATAAGGCACCCTGTCTGAGTAATAGTAACTTTTCCAAAACGTTAGAAAATGTAACAGTATACCACTAGTCCAGCAGGGTGGTCGCAAGTCCAAGAGATCTGGGGATCTGCTGTCAGCATCGACCTTTAACATCTTTGGGAGTTTATACTTTCATCTGTAAAATTGCAAAGATAGATAAAGAGGATCTATTCACTGACCTGTCATGAGAATTAAATGTGCACATGAAAGCAGGTGGCACGGTGCCTGCTACATGCTAACCAATCTAATACGATTTAGTGTCATTGTACCCTTATTTCTAACCAAAGGAAAAAGAAAAAAAAGGTTCTATCAATTAGAAGGACAGATCTGTATTACAGGAAATCTTTTTTTCTAAGGCAGAAGGTGATGTAAACATCATCTCCGCCCCCCAAACACCTAGAGAGCGCAATCTCAAATCGTCATACGGGGTACAGAACTGTGAGGATAGTAGTAACCACATAAAAAAGAATGACCGCCGAACACCAAAGGGCTGTGTAGGTTGTAAAAAGAAACAGTATCTCCAGTTTAGGAGACACTAAAACTTTACAAGTGAATCAAGACGGCGCTCCAGAGAGTTCAAACGCAACACCCGACTCAGTCCCCAGCTCAGAGCTCTCACCCTGCACTACGCAGGGCGCGGGCTGGGACGCCGCTAAGGAAGGCGCGCTCCAGGTGGCAGCCAGGCCGGCCGCCCAGACCCAGCGCCAGGTGCAGCCGCCGCCCCGCCGCCGCGGAGCCAGGGGCGCGGGGCAGGAGAGACGCCGAGGCGGCGGCCCGGGCCCCGCCGACCGCGCTCGGTGCCCGGGTCCTGCCTGCGCCCTCCCCGCGGCCGGACGCGCGTGACGACACACGCGCGCCCCGGGACCCGCCCCCGGCCGGCGCCCAGGGTGAGCCTGAAGGTGGGCGTCCCGCGCCCCGGCCGCCCTCCATCCCTCCCCGACCTCAGCCGCGGCTCCGTCCGCCTCCCCGTCCATCTCACCGGCCTCCCTCCCGCCTCTCCGCCGCGCGCCCGCCTTCCGGCCTCCCGCGGTCAGTCCTGCCGGAGGCCGACGGACCCCGCCGCCTCCAGCCCGCGCCTCCGCTTCCTCCCGGGCTCCTCCGGCTTCCCCTCACCCCGGCGAGTGGCCAGGAGAAAGCCAGCTCGCCTCTGGGCCTCCTCCCACGCTGCCCCGTCGCGACCAATGAGCCCCCGCCGCCGGGAAACCGCGCCCGCCCCCTGGCGGTGGAGGACCGAGCGGGCGCCCCGCAGGCCGGAGGGAAGGGCCGGAGAGCCGAGGGAGGGGTCTGCGGTCCAGCCCCGCGCTGCGCTATCTGAAGCTGCCACGTGGGAGCTGCCGAGCCGGCAGCGGCACACGACTGGGGCGCGCCCCTGAAGGGGGGAATGCGTCGCGGCCTCCTTTCCCCATTCACACACACAGAATCTCAGCCTCGAAGGCAGAAATTTAAACTGACCAGCCCCATCCTAGAGATCACCAGCTTGAATGAACGTGGTGACTGTATCAGCCTAGGACCTGGGTACCTGCCTGCTAGAGAAGGAAGTAACCCATTAGGAAAATCCTACAGGCCAACGGTCTTTTGAGCTCTAGTAACCTTAAATGCAGGATCCAAAGAGGAAAGTATACAGTAAAAGTCATGTTCGTTTTTTCAGTTGTTAGCAACACAAGTTAGAAATGTTTCTATGAGGACGTTTTCCCACGATTGTATTGATAACTGGGAAATCAATCCCAATTTTACTATATGAAATTTGAGAACACAAAATTATCTCATAATTCACATCCATATCCCCAAATAATAACTATTATTAGATACAATATTGAAAAAATCCATAGTTGCAGAAATTAAACTGAATTAGAGAAAGAACAGGGTTTGTTTATATAGTTGGGATTATGCCAAAGCTTAGATTTCCTCCCCAAATAAAAAACACATAAACTAAATAATAAATAATTTCAGGGGTTTGTAATCCATTGTAGGGGGAGGAAACCAGAAAAGAGGACATTATTTGTGCATTACTTTAACCAATCAAAAAACCAAGACTCCAAAACTCAAGTTTAAATAATGTTTTCGAAAATACAAAGTAGGGAGTTGTGAGTTTAGAATTCAAACCTAGCTCCATGTAGCTCCAAACAAAGAAGTCACTTTATTATGAGACCAAAGCACCCACAACACTTAGTGTACACATTCCTCCCTTGCACCCGCTGTGCCACTGAAGGAATTTGTGAAGCCTCTTGAGTAGGGAGGTCAGCTCCTATTTATGAAAGAGTTTTTGGCTCTATAAGCAAGCTGGCCTGATTGGAAATTACATATGGTATATTCTCACAGGTCCACACTGTAATGTGTTTAATACTCTATTCTCCATTGACCATAAGACTTGGCTTAGACCCACCTGACAGGCAATAAAATTAATAATCATGAATGACAACCAAAAGTTTGTTACTGTCAATTGAAATAAAACAACAAAAACAGAGGTCTTAGCATTACTTGAGCTAACTATTCTTCATGAAACATTTGCATAGCAGCGTGTGTGTTTGAATATCTCTGTATCTATATATCCTGGGTCACAATGTAAACTATGTTGGGTTACAAATTTTTAAAAATCGTTAGGTCACTTCTTTAGAACTCATGTTAATCAACCAGGTAATCCACCTATAAATAAAGGTAACTTCCTACTTCTACTTGGCAGGAAAGTGGGAGAGGCAGGGGAAGTAATCAGGAATAAAGATTAAGTTTAATAAGACTACAAAGAACTTACAGCTTCAGGAGGTATAAACCAAAGGTGTTACTATACTACATAGCAATAGACGATGATTGATTATATATTTAAACCTACTTTTTATTTTATACTTACTGTCTGCCAGGTACTTTTCTAATCTCTTTACATATGTAGACTCATTTAATCCTCACAACAATCCGATAAATACAGGTAAGGAAAGTGAAAGTCTAAAAGTCTACCTGGAGTAGACTCCAAGTCCTACTGAGCCAAGATTCAAATCCACATGCCTAACTTTAAACCCACCTCTTTTGTTTACTTGAAAAGAACACTCATTCTCTCTTTATTGAGCACAAGATTTTATATAAAACCATAACCTGTACAATTTACAGTATAAGGATTACATAATGTTGTTAAATATAAAATGTATTAAAGGTCTCATAATTTTCATTGCACCCACTCTCAAACAAAATAGTCCATTGGGCATCTTTTTTTTTTTTTTTTTTGCATATGGAGTGGTAGATTATATGCATACCTGGCCACCAACAAGTAACCCATTTCTGGAAATTTAAGCCACTTTTACCATTAAGAGGTGATGTCTATATTCTATCCTTTTGAACCTAAGCTGCATCTGGGATATGTTCTGATCAATTGAAAGTTGGGGCTCAGCACCTGTGGCTCAAGTGGCTAAGGCACCAGCCACATACACCTAAGGTGGCGGGTTCAAATCTACCCCGGACCCGCCAAACAACGATGACGGCTGCAACCAAAAAATAGCTGGGCGTTGTGGCGGGCGCCTGTGGTCCCAGCTACTTGGGAGGCTGAGGCAAGAGACTCTCTTGAGCCCAGGAGTTGGAGGTTGCTGTGAACTGTGAAGCCACGGCATTCTACCCAGGGGGATAGCTTGAGGCTCTGTCTCAAGAAAAAAAAAAAAAAAAAGAAAGAAAGAAAGTTGGGAGGAGCTGCTATATGATTTCCAGGCTCAGGCCTTCAGCGACCTTGCAGCTTTCATTTTTACTGTGTTGGGATCCAGTCATCATATAGAGAAACTTAGGCTAGGCTACTGAATGATGAGAGACCACATGCAGAAGGAGACAGGTCTAGCTGTCCCCAAACCATTCAGTCAAGTGAGGCAACAGATGTTGAGTAAAAAACATGCTCCAACTCCAGCTACTCTCCTAACTGAATGGATTGCATGAGTGACTCCAGATAATACCACCTGGAGCAGAACTGCCCAGTTGAGGGAGCCAACCCACAAAATCCTGAAAATAACATTCTTTTTTTTTTTTTTGCTTTAAGTTGCTAAGTAGTGTGGTAGTTCATTACACAGCAATAAATAAATGAACCAATGTAGTAAAAAATGTTTGGGGATGGGGAGAAAGCTGACCAGAGGCATTACAAACTCCAACCTGTGGAGAAATGACTAGAATGCTGCCTAGGAATAACAGAAGAAAAACAAAAAGAGGGGTAAAAAAGGTAGAAAAATACAACCAAAGGTAAAAGTGTCGAATTTTATATCCAAACAGGGTAAAATACCATACCCATGTGTGGTTTAAAAATTATTGTTCAGTATTTTCATAAAAATGTGAATTCAGAACTCAAACTTCATCCTTGCCTGTAAGTACAAAATAGCATAAGGAAGCTGGGTGCTCAGAGATTCCATGGCACTGTTTGATCTATCAGCAACACAGTCTACAAAAGAATTGGTTTAATTTGCTGTGGAACATATGTAAGATACAATGGAAATGGTATGTAACAAATGTATCTTTGTATAAAAAGAACTGTATTACCACTTCTTAAATAACATACAAGAAAATTCTAGATACCACAGAAATCTGGATTTTTAAATTTCATTTTGGTAATACTCCATAGGGGATTCTGGTTTGGATTAGATCTTTTAGTAGGTCTTTAAGTGTGGGGAAATTTAGTGTTCTTGTCTTGTTTATAAGTCAAACCAAGTGATAAATTGTATTTGATAACCCATATCTAAAAAACTGTATTGAAATTTTCACTACTAATTAATTTTCTTTACTTGAAATTATGTACGAATATGCATTATGAATAATTATTAATTACTAGTGGTTTCCCCTGAAGAATAATTTATAATCCTATAATAAAATATTACCTGCTAGAAGAAATTCTGACTCAGCACCACAATCTAAACAGTACTTTTTGAAAAGTCGTTCATGGCAATGTTAACCATTTGGAAAGCCAAGCAATGTTGCGGTAACCATAGTAGCCTAAACACAAACACACACACAACCCTTACATACACGTAGGATATCCAAGGGTGGCCCCTCAACCACATCCATACTTCATAGAACAAAGGATTTGGTCTGTAAAATTTGGACTTAGTCGAAAGACCACACTCAGGGATCCAGAAGACCACATGTGGCCCTGAGACTGCAGGTTCCCCACCCCTGATTCATAGTCTATAAGATAGTTTAAAATTTATTTTATCATGCCTTAGGAGAAAATACTTTAAATCTTTCACGACCACAGAACAAATGGGAAAATGCCACCACACCCTTGACATTCATATAATTCTAAGTAAATACTACGAATAAGCCTCACATTAAGTCATCTAAAAACACTTCTGTCCACACGCCATTAAAAAAGTCCACCAGAAAACCCTCAGAGAAGAAGCAGCTGAACAAATACTGAACAAAGTTGTGTTTTCTTAAAACGTAATTGCTTAGGTCTGTTAAGTTCGGTTCTTGATTAAAAAACTGACTGGGAACCCTTTAGTTTAAGCATAAAAGGACTCACTGAGACTATGTTTTTATTAAACATATTAAATTGGAATGCGTTATTTGCTTTAAAAGGCAAGACGGTAGGCACAGAGGTGACGAAATACCGTCCAATTGTTAGTATTGCGTTAAGACCTGTTCTCAAGTGAGTTTCCTGGATAGTTCAACACCAGTCTGGGAGGCCACAATCCATGTGGCCACCACACGTCTAAGAAATAGTATGAAAACAAACAGATGAAACAAAACACAACCTTCTTCATGGGTTGCTTCATTCTTTGTGTACTTTTTTCGTGTAATGTTATACTCGCTCAGATTTGGTGGATCTTTTTCTTAGTGTTACCTATTTAAACATCACCTGCCCCTAAGGAATTAGGATGGAAATGTTGAACCCCTAGACAATGCCATTCACCTTCAAATCTTTCAGGCTGACAATGTTTTACGTGCAAGAGTGCTTTTCCTGGATGTACCTATGACCTAGTTAACGAGCAGGAGTCAGTCTACCCATTCAAATGTGTTCTGTTAACTGCATTTCCCATTCCGGGTCAATGTCTATTGCCATTTCTTCACTCCCCTTCCCACCCCTACTACATAAAAGTACCACCACATCTGAGATAATCTAAACTTGTATCCTCATTAAGTACGTGTTTGAAAGTTGTTTCCGAATCCTTAAGCTGCTCAGATGTTGAACTTTTATTTTGAAATATTTTCTGTAGAACCCTGTGGCCTTACTAAGGCTTGTTACGTATTTTAAAGTGTAATTTATTTACCCAGAGAAACTCTGCTCAAACAGAGCATCTGGTATTTTGCAGACTTCTATCCAATAGTCAAATTTTCCATCTCTGTTCGTGAAGCCAAAACCAGAGAACTTGGTCACTTTACTTTGAAAAGTCAGCATTGGGAAATTTAACCTTCAGATTCTATAGATGCCGGGATAGCCTCACCTTCCCTCATTCCCCTTCCCCATGTTATGCCTCTGGCCCACCCTCCATGCCCTCACCATCCTGTAACTCTTTGAAAAGGTTTTGATGAAGGGGTTGGATGTGGAGTCAGACAGATGAATCTGGTTCCTTGCTACATCTATTAATAGCTGCTAAATGACCTCAGGCAAGTTGCTTAGGCTGTCCAACCCACTATCTTCCCAGTGAGTGGAACAATAACAATCCGCTCACAGCTTTTTAATTTGTTCCTTCTGTTTTGTTTTAGTGTTAGAGAACATTTAGTACAGTCAATAGTGTTGCAGATAAAACTCATTTGCCACATCAGCTCTGTAGACCCAGAGATTTCTTAAATGACCTCACCCACTTTCCTCTGATTTGCACACGAAACTCTGGTGTGAAGACATCTGCTTATTAGTATAGGCTGCCAGGTGCCCTCAACTCATTTGCATGGACTTACTTTTGCTCTTTCTGAAACTCCAGGGATTCATTTCTGCAGAGGTTTTTTGTTTGATTCTGTTTTGCGCTATTCTTCACATACAGCCTGAGATGATTCCTAAGAACTGACATCTCACACCTCCACACCTCCCTGGCCTCTATCCACCAGTGGAGCTGTCCTCTCTCTAGCATCCATAGTACACCTACTGGGTGCTCACGCTTGTGACTGCTTCATTTACCCTCTTCCAGGACGCCAGAGGCCACAGGGTTCCCTGTCTGTACCTGCATCTTAACAACCTAAAGCTTCTTACTCTCCCAAATCCTTAACTCATATGCCAAATCCTCTCATAGTTTCCCACAGTTCTTTAAGGGAGACAGGACTTTAACGAGAGCCTTTCATACATGTTAGGTCCTCATGAGGGGCTTAACATATAATTCCTTTTTAAAGCTTCTCACTTTTTATCTTCGAACATTTCCTGAAATAGGGATTCAATTTTTCCAGCATCAAAATAGGAACAGGCACACACAAAAATTATTTATTGAGTTAATAAATTAATTTGCTATACAAGACAATATTGAGTCATACTTGACCCCTGAAATTTGTAAATAAATCTCACTTTCAAGTGAATATACCTATCCCCAGGTTACCACTAACCTGTTATCCATCTCTATAATTTTGCCATTTCAAGAATATTACACAAATGCAATCTTACAGTATGCAACCTTTGGAGACTGGCTTTTTTCACTTAGTATATTTAACACTTAAGGTTCATTACTGTGTGATCCTCAAGGGTAAAAGAGCAGGGAGAAGTGAGTTAGTTATAAAAGGGCATCTTGAGGGATCCTTGTGGCAATAGAATAGTTTTATATCTTGACTGTGATGACAGATAATGAGATCAACATAGGTGATCAAATTACATAGACCTAAATCACACACACTAAAAGTTATGATTAAAACTGGGGAATTCTGAATTAAATTTCATAAGGTAAAAACCAGTAAATTTTTTCTATCCTGGTTGTAACATTGCACTGTAGTTTTACAAGATGCTATCTTTTGAAGAAACTGGTTAAGGGTACCTGGGATCTCTCTATTATTGCTTAGAAGGACATGTCAATTTACAATCTCAAAATAAAAAGCTTAATCAAGAACACACCGCAGGGATTTGTAACTATTAGAGTAAGGCAGCATTCTTGAAGAATCATGTAATTTGAACATCAGTTTTTGACAGACCTTCAGGGATTTTGCACCTGCCATTTTAAAGAATTGAAGTAGCACATATTAGGCAAGAAGCCTGGGGCAATTATCCCTTTAGCCTCTAAGATAAAAATGGTTCTACTATTTTATGTAGAAATTATGGAGACCAATTTCTACTAACAGCCTGAGGGAATGGCAGATGTATTAGTTTTCTAGAAGTGCCATGACAAATTGCCACAAACTAGGTGCATTATACAACAGAAATTTTTTCTCTCACAATCCTGGAGGACAGAAGTCTGAAATCAAGGTGTCAGCCACAGTTCCCTTTGGAGGCTCTGGGGGAGACTCCTCCCTTGCCTCTTGCAGCTGCTGGTGGCTCCAGGAGTCCCTTAGCTTGTGCATGCCCCATGCAATCGATGCATCCGTCTTCACTTGATCTCCCCCTCTTCTGTTTCTGCCCTTCTGCATCTAATAAGAATGCTTGTCACCTCGGCGCCTATGGCTCAATCAGCTAAGGCGCCAGCCACGTACACCCAAGGTGGCGGGTTCGAATCCCCAGCCCGGGGCCCGCCAAACAACAATGATGGCTGCAACCAAAAAATGGCCGGGCGTTGTGGCGGGTGCCTGTGGTCCCAGCTACTTGGGAGGCGGAGGCAGAAGACTCGCTTGAGCCCAGGAGTTGGAGGTTGCTATGAGCTGTGATGCCA
>CAUYQV010187701.1:0-13373 GCA_963574575.1 Galagoides demidoff
TTTTGAGACGGAGCCTCAAGCTATCCCCCTGGGTAGAGTGCCATGGCATCACAGCTCATAGCAACCTCCAACTCCTGGGCTCAAGCGAGTCTCCTGCCTCTGCCTCCCAAGTAGCTGGGACCACAGGCGCCCCGCCACAACACCCGGCCATTTTTTGGTTGTAGCCATCGTTTGGCAGGCTGGGCTGGGGATGCAAACCCACCACCTTAGGTGTACGTGGCTGGCGCCTTAGCCGATTGAGCCACAGGTGCCGAGCCTAAGCTACTGTTCTTAAAAGCAACTTATGAATTTCTCCTTAAAAATTTTATAAAACTGTTTTAGGAAAAGCTGTTTTATTGCATGGCACAGATTAAATGTACAGATGTTATCTTGAAAACTATTAAGGAATTCCCTTGTGAATTTGAATATTCAATACCAACTATTATTCACATCATATTTTAATATTTTACCATAATATATAGAATACAAGGGACTGATAAATAATATTTAGCTGTTTAGAGTCCTAGTTAAACTTGTTCATATGAATAAGAGGTAAAGGGAAATAACATTCTTAAATGCCTACTATGTGTACTAACTCTACATAAGTATCTTGCCTAATCTTTATTTTTTTTACAATGATTTCATGAGGCAGATTTAATTCTCATTTTACAAATGAAGAAACAAAAGCTTAGAGAGGTGGTATAACTTTCCTGAAGATAGATAGCTAATAAATGGCAGAATTGGAATTTGAAAAAAAAAGTAATTGGAATTTGATCTAAGTCTGGCTCACTGCTAAGTCTATGTTTTGCAGAAGATTCTCCTCTTATATTTCATAAATTGCTAATCTCAGCCTACATTTGAATTATATTTATGCGTTATTGGAGAGAGATATAAGTTGGCAAGCCTCTATGGGAAAAATGTGGATATAATTTGAATGAGATGAGTGGGATGCTTTCATGGTATCTTGTATTGCTGAGGGAATGTTTTTGTTTCCCTCTTGCAGCAACAGAGCATAAAGTAGGAGGATGTTTTGAATTGAACCCAGTGGGATCTGAACTTTTTCTATTATTAGTTATCTTCAAGCCAGGTCATTTGTGACCATTTAAAGGTTGTGTTATTTAAAAGCCTTTGCTAGATCTCTAGGAAAGGACGTAAGAAGGAGGGTTATTAAGGAGCATGGCAATAAGGATGTAGAGTATAATGAGCTAAATCAGGATTAGCAGGTTGCTATGAGATGGGGAAAGGATTAGTGAATATTAAAATCAATGATAGGAGCAGTTTTGATTCAGTTATAATTTAAGAGGAAAAGTTGAGGGGCCTAATCTATATTTTGCTCCAGATCCAATTATTTAATTTTGAGCAGGAAGATGCAGTGATTGAATTCATGCATGGAGATGGTCTGGGGATTACTAAAAGGTTGCAGTTACCATTGCAAGAAAATTAGAAAAATAAATACAACTTTTAGAAGAAACTTTTAAGTTTTCTCTCATTTACATTTAACCCTGGGAGTCTCATACTTGAGAATTGCTTAGACTTGTGCTGTCAAAATATGGTAGCCACTAGCCATTCATATGTGGCTACTGAGCACTTGAAATGTGACTAGTCTGATTTGAAATATATAACTGTAAAATACATCCTAGATTTCAAAGACTTAATAAAAAACAATGTAAAGTATTTTTTTCTGTTGGTTACATGTTGAAATGACAATATTTTGGATATATCTGGGTTAAATAAACTACATTACCAAAAGTAATTTCACCTGTGTCTTTACTTTTTCAACACAGCTACTGGAAACTAAAATTATGCATGAGGCTCACATTATATTTCTTTTGGATGGCACTGGGCTGGAGAATAGGTGGTATTCCCTGAAGCTTTCTTTTAGAGGCAGTGCTTTACAGTGGTAAATATGGAAAAGAAGATTCTCAGTCCCAGTATTCAGTCTTCCATCAAGGCAGGTACAGTTTTTCCCTCTTCCCCTCAGATGGTATTGTGGTGGTATTTTGACTATTATAACATTCCCATTTGTTCAGCACTTTGGTACTTGGGTAAATGTGTCAGTCACTCGATCAAAGCACTTTTTTTCCTCATGGAAGTCTAATACATAAAGGGTAGTTATTCTTTCTTCCTATGTCTTAAGATCTGAGTGTCTTTTTCTTTTATTTCAGATTAATATAAGGGTATGTATGATTAAGTTACATTGCCTGTGTTAGGAAAAGTCTGGGTTGCATTTGAGTCTTTTTTTTTAAACTGTTTTTTCACTAATTTTCATGTTATCCTTATACAGGGGCCATACTAATCTCTGCATCATTACAATTTTAGTGTATGTGCTGCTGAAGTGAGCACTAAAATCTGAGTCTTACTTTTAAGTCATGCTCTTTCTGCCAGGGCTTTTGCAAAATTGCCAATACAGTGGCATAGCCAATGTGGCTATTTTTGCTTGGAATCAGTGAAAAATATGCCAGAAATGCAAATTATGCGGGTTAAAAGAAATAGCATTTATCAGATTTAGGAATCTAAGACAAAAGGACTGCTATAGTCTAATAATAAATTATGGCTTGTCTTATTGCTTATGTAAAACTTATGTAAAATGATTGACTCCCTATAATGAATCATGAGTTTGGGCTCTTTTTGCTTACTACAAACCACCAGGCCTAGTGTTAACTTCATAGATACTCAATTTATAGGGTGTCCCAAAGTTTGCCCATAAAGTCACCATACATAGAGAAAATGGGAAATTGTAGCTCAATGTACCTTTATTTACAAAATACTTAGAAAACATTTTCTATATATTGGCCATCTCTTTGTAAAATTTTATATTTTGTAAATGAAGGTACATTTAGCTACATTTTCCATTTTCCCTCTGTATGGTGACTTTATAGGCAATATTTACTGCACCTTGTACATGAGAAAAATTACAGCATATAGACTCCACACTAATAAAAGTGGGTTTTTATTTTGTTGTGGTAGAGACCCTAGGTATATACTGTCATTTCATCATTTCATATTTTCCAAACAAGTCATTTTCCTCATACTTTCAGTGCTCTGTAATCTTTGATGATACTAGAATTGAGTATGGTTAATTACATTTGGGGGGAATCTTTTTTAAGGGGAGGAGTTGGTAAACATTTCTGAATTTTCTTTGAATGCCAAATTAAAGCTAATTTCTCTAAACATACGCTTTTCAAGTAACCACACAGGCATGCACTGAATCCACTTGAGAAGTCAGCCTATATCAAAAGGAACACAATGTTCTTAACAAATGAAACGAGTTGTATATCTAGACTCTGCATTCAGCAACTTTTCTAACAGAAGTGTTCCTTGCTTTATGGAAACCCAATAGTTTGTTTAAATGCATTATAAGAAAATCTGAGTATTATAAATCAAATTTAATACATAAGCAATCTTAACTATATGCAAAAAATGCCAAATGGCCTAAATCTTATATTTTGTTTAAGATTCAAACAAATCAATTTTTTTTTTGAGACATGAGTCTCACTAAGTCACCCTCAGTAGAGTGCTGTGGCATCTCAGCTCACAGCAACCTCAAACTCTTGGGCTTAAAGTCAGTGGTTCTCAACCTTCCTATTGCCGTGATGTATTTTCACGGTTACAAAGGTGTTGGGACCCACAGGTTGAGAACTGCTGGCTTAAGAGATTCTCTTGCTTCAGCCTCCCAAGTAGTTGGGACTATAGACGCCCACCACAACACCTGGATTTTTGTTGTTGTTGCAGTTGTATAGCTGGCCTAGGTTGAGTTCAAACCCTCCACCCTCAGTGTATGTGACTGGCACCCTACTCACTGAGCTATGGGTGCCGAGCTAAGATTCATTTTTTTTTTTTTGGCTAAAAAACACATTTATTTCACACTTCTGGAGCTCAGAAGTCCACGTTTTACCTCATTGGGTTAAAGTCAAGGTGTGGGCAGGGCTGGAGCTCTGGAGAAGAATCTGTTTCTTTGCCTTTTTCCCATGTCTAGGGGCTGCCTGCTTTCCTGGGCAGGGTGTGAAGCTTCAAGATTCAGTGTTTTAATTTAGTGAAGGAAGATCCAGTGATTGAACTCATGGCCTGGAGCCTGTTAAAAGGGAGATTGCAGTTTCCACTGCATTTAAGACAACCAGAAAAATAAATGCAACTTTAGAAGAAGCTTCTCTCATTCACATCTCAGTTATATATGGGGTCTTATACTTCTGGAATTACCTTTAGACCTGTGCTATCCAATATGTTAGCCACTAGCTATATGTAAAGTACATTCATAACCATGATCAATTGCCATTAGACTTCCATTCTTTCCAACTCTTCTGAATAACAGAGTGGGGTTAGGGTTATAGTTTTTGGGTATTGAATATATTATTTTTTAATGTAAAGCTAATATCAAATCTGTAACCATTACTTCAGTAGTACTATTTTCCATGTTACCTATATAATACTGGGTACAAATGAATTTAAAGAGATAGCATATTTAAGACAACATTTTATTTAAAAAACCCTCATGTATAAAAATATTATCAAGAGCACCAATTTTCTTTTAAAAAGAAATGTTACCTTACTTAGCACTCATTAGCAAAACAATGAAGTACATTCTCTGAAATTTACTGTGATATTTTGATATACTAACTAAAGATAAAAGCAATAAAAAAATTTTAACACTGGTATTGGGGGCAAGGTGGCACATATTATAAACTGTCATACTCAGATACTGTTCATCACTGTACTCACATGGAACACGAATTAATCTATAGTAATTGCATCTGACATCACATATTAGGGTGCTTAATAAAGGGGTTTTATTATTCTTCAAAATTAACAACACTTTGGCTGGGCATGGTGGTTCATGCCTATAATCCCAGAACTCTGGGAGGCTGAGGTGGGTGGATTGCCTGAGCTCACAGGTTCAAGACCAGCCTGAGCCAGAGACCCCATCTCTTAAAAAAATAGCTGGGTGTTGTGGCAGGAGCCTGCTGTCCCAGCTACTTGGGAGGCTGAGGCAAGAGGATCACTTGAGCCCAAAAGTTTGAGGTTACTGTGAGCTATGATGTCATAGCATTCTACTGAGGGTGACAAAATGAGACTATCTGAAAAAAACAAAAAACTTCATTTTAACCAAAAACCTTAATGAGGAAAATCAGAGAAATTTTAAAGGGTTTTATACACTACTATGAGGATCAGTGATTTCAAACCCAAGGCCCTCTTGAGGAAATTATCTTTTTGGTTTGCTAAAACTGTAGGAGACCATTAACAATATGAGGCTAATTAACAGGAAATATTGGTCTCTAAAATGTCATGGTCTCATATTCCGCAGGGGCTTTTAGAGCTGACTTAATACAGCATGTGCTGGCTAGATTATGGGACAAGTCAGCCCCAAGTATCCCACACATTTCTAAGTACAGGAGCTTTGCATCCACCACTGGGCTAAGTTTCTGGATAGTCACTGAAGTTAGGCAAATGGATGGTAATCCAAGGTAGATAAGTGAGATTAGAGCTTCCACACCAAACACAGATAATGGTATGTCTCAAAATGTCTCAAAATTTCAACAAGGAAACAGAAACCATGGCAGACTCAACTCAGCTAAGTGAAATTGTCAGATGGCCAAAACAAGTTCTTCAAAGGAGATTTCTTTCTTTCTTTTTTTTTTTTTTTGAGGCAGAGTCTCATGTTGTCACCCTCGGTGAGAGTGCCATGGTGTTGGGTGGCGCCTGTGGCTCAGTGAGTAGGGTGCTGGCCCCATATACCAAGGGTGGCAGGTTCAAACGTGGCCATGGCCAAACTACAACCAAAAAAACAGCCCGGTGTTGTGGCAGCTGCCTGTAGTCCCAGCTACTCAGTAGGCTGAGGCAAGAGAATCCCCTAAGCCCAAAAGCTGGAGGTCGCTGTGAGCTGTGACACCACAGCAATCTACCCAGGGTGACAAAGTGAGACTCTTAAAAAAAAAAAAGAGTGCTATGGTGTCATAGCTCACAGCAACCTCAAACTCTTGGGCTCAAGCAATCCTCTTGCCTCAGCCTCGAGTAGCTGGGACTACAGGCGCCTACCACAACACCCAGCTATTTTTGGAGACAAGTCTCCTTCTGGCTCAGGCAAGTCACCCACTTCCGCCTCCCAGAGTGCTAGGATTACAGGTGTTAGCCATTGTGCCCAGCCTTCAAAGGAGATTTCTACAGATTTCATTAGCCCAGCAGGAGTACATAAATCTCCACTGATACATTTTTATCTAAGTTATAGCTGAATCTTGATTAACTGGGAAAAAACAGTTAAATAATTAAATTCTTCATAGTCACCACTCCAACATCATTATCTGCATACTGAAGTATAGAGAATTATACTAAAATTGTGTAAGCTAAGGAATGCCACAAAATTAGCTCCTGGGAACATTACTCAACCTTTGCAAGTCATTTTCACTTTTCTCTCAGGGATTGATATCAATATTCATCTTAACATTTCCTTAATTGCTTTATTTTTTACTTTAAGAAAGCAAATCCTCTTGGGGAAGTTAGACCATAAATCAACATTAGAAGTAAATACACAAAAAGTTTTACTTTAATCACAAATTCAATAACTTAGAAAGCTAAAAAGACAATAAATTTTTAACCTATCAGCAAAACTGTGCCATACAGATTTTACTGTTTATAATTTAGAATTTACCACATAAATACAATATTTATAAATATATCCTTTATCTGCAGAATTATTATTCTTAAAACATTTCTCTCTCATGCATTTACAGTTTTCATGTGTTTTAAAAAAAAACCACACCCCTTAAAAAATGTACTAAATTTTAGACAAACTTTAATATGATTATACTAATGCCACAAAATTAGAAAAAAGAAAAGAAACATACAACTATATTGGATGTGTAGTCATTACTACAGATAATAACACATGTCCTGTAGGTTAATCATATACATACTCTTGTTCCACTTCTCAGTCATTGTCAGAACCATTTGGAGGTAAGAAAACCAATGCATCATTAAAAACATGCCCAAATGCCCTAAGACGGTATACCCCATACATCATCACATGCATTTGATTAGGAGATAGTCCATTAAAAGTAACAGCCATATCTGAACAACATCCTTCTACTACCTGGTTGGGGTGATTAGTCATTGCCTCTTTAATAAACAGACCAACAGATTTGGCATTAAATACATCCTTCCCATCAGCATCTTCTGCATTTTCTGCAAACACTCCAGCATATTTCAGGCAAACTGCTAGCTGCTTATCTTCAGGTATCTTCCAGATCATCCCTCCCTGTTCAGGACATTTTTCAGGGATATTGAGAAGGCTGTTAAGTCTTTTCATTGATTCTATACTTAAGACAATCCCTCCTTCCACACCCACATATTCAAGGTCTCCAGATTTTATGGTGTGGCCTAGATAGAAAGGCTGTGATGGATCCTTTTTTAACAAAAAATATTTTAGGTTTTCAATAATAGCAAATGTAGTAGGGCGTGCAAGAAAGAACCAATTGTATTGGTCTCTATATTTATCAAAGGCATACTTGTAAGCTTTTCTCATCATTAACCACATGTCATCTGTTTCCATATTAATTGACTCAAATACTTTAACATTTTCAGAACTGAAGAACTCTGCTTTGTCACAGTGTTTGGTCCAAGTCTCCTTTACTGCAGCCCAAAGACTCACATCTTTGGGTTTTACAAGGATAATACAGTATACTCGGAAGCTCTTACTGAGCTCCATGCGTTCATCCTCTGAAATTTTCAGGATATCTTCTTTGTTAGGAGCTTGTAGGTGATGATGTTCATGGTGATGCATTCTATTTCCATGACCAATCCTAACATGTCCTAGCATAGTGATCAAAGCACAGAAAATGCTTCCAAGCATCACACCCTTCAAAAATGAATTGCTTTCAGAAAGCATTTTTCCTGTAAAGAAAAAAAAGACCCTTAAAATATGTAATAGAAAAAGATTAGTTAAGTTGATTCAGTATTTTTTAAAACATTTTTAATTTTTATTTATTTATTTATTTTTTTGAGACAGGAGCCTCAAGCTGTCCCCCTGGGTAGAGTACTGTGGCATCACAGCTCACAGCTCACAGCAACCTCCAACTCCTGGGCTCAAGTGAGTCTCCTGCCTCAGCCTCCCAAGTAGCTGGGACCACAGGTGTCCGCCACAACACCTGGCTATTTTTTGGTTGAAGCCATCATTGTTATTTCGTGGGCCCCGGCTGGATTCAAACCCGCCACCTTAGGTGTATGTGGCTGGCGCCTTAGCCACTTGAGCCACAGGCACCAAGCCAGTATTTCTTATATACATTTTGCTCTTGATGCTACAAATAAAGTAAGCTGTATGGTACCAAGGACTCGGATAATCTTTAGCTTTTAATAGTATCTGATTACTGTTTGGTATAAACTGGAACTTTGCAACCCTTTCTCTATGAAGAATTTGCTGTGGAAAGGTTATTTTTACACTTCATCTATGGGGATTTAATTAACAAACTACTAAATCAAAGCATTAACCCTAGAAGCCAATGTTATACAGGTTGTCTGTCCATCATTCTCATTAAAGAGTTTTGTATCACTTGGCTTGGCGCTTGTGGCTCAAGCAGCTAAGGTGCCAGCCACATACACCTGAGATGGCGGATTCAAATCCAGCCTGGGCCTGCCAAACAACCATGATGGCTGCAACCAAAAAATAGCCAGGTGGGGCAGCACCTGTGGCTCAAAGGAGTACAGCGCTGGCCCCATATCACGGACGTGGCAGGTTTAAACCCAACCCTGGCCAAAAACTGCAAAAAAAAAAAAAAATTTGAAAAATAGCCAGGCGTTGTGGTGGCTGTCTGTAGTCCCAGCTACTTGGGAGGTGGAGGCAAGAGAATTGCTTGAGCCCAGGAGTTGAAGGTTGCTGTAAGCTGTGATGCCAAAGCACTCTACCCAGGGCAATAGCTTGAGGCTCTGTCTCAAAAAAAAAAAAAAAGAATTTTGTATCACAAAATTAATATTATTTTATATGACCATATTAGTCATATTTAAATACCTCTGCAGATAATAAATGGAATTTTGCACCAAAATATTAAATTGAACAGATAAAACCATCTATAATTGGCAAATCACCAATAGTATCAGGGCTGACATTTCTGTTCTCAACAGTGGTTTATTTAACTGATGGCTGCTATCCATGGGTGTTTAGAGAATATCTAAATCAAGTTTCTTGAGACTGATATCCTATATATAAATATTTCCCTTTCATTATTTTTTTTTACTTTGAGACAGAGTTTCAAGCTGTTGCCCTGAGTAGAGTGCCATGGCATCACTGCTTATAACAACCTCAAACTCTTGAGCTTAAGCGATCCTCTTGCCTCAGCCTCCCAAGTAGCTGGGACTACAGGCGCCTGCCACAATGCCTGGAAATTTTTGGTTATAGTTGTCATTGTTGTTTGGTGGGCCTGGATTGGATTTGAACCCATCAGCTCCGGTGTATGTGGCTGGTGCCTTAGCTGCTTGAGCTATAGGTACAACTCACTTTTGTTCTTAAAAGCAAATTTTTTTTTTTTGAGACAGAGCCTCAAGCTGTCCCCCTGGGTAGAGTACTGTGGCATCACAGCTCACAGCTCACAGCAACCTCCAACTCCTGGGCTCAAGTGAGTCTCCTGTCTCAGCCTCCCAAGTAGCTGGGACCACAGGCACTTGCCACAATGCCTGGCTATTTTTTGGTTGCAGCCATCATTGTTATTTGGTGGGCCCTGACTGGATTCGAACCTGCCACCTTAGGTGTATGTGGCTGGCACCTTAGCCACCTGAGCCACAGGTGCCGAGCCAAAAGCAAATGGTTCCTAATAATATAGTATCCCAACTACTGATGTATTAAAAACCCATAGTAAAAATAGTGAATTTATTTGGATGAAAAATGAATCAACATAGGCCTATCTGGCAACTATTAATGAACATTTTTTTTTTTGAGACAGTTTCATTATGTCACCCGCCGTAGAGTGCTGTGGCATCACAGCTCACAGCAACCTCAAACTCTTGGGCTTAAGCAATTCTCTTGCCTCAGCCTCCCAAGTAGCTAGGACTACAGGTGCCTGTCACAATGCCCAGCTATTTTTTGATTGCAGTTGTCATTGTTGTTCAGTAGACCTGGGCCAGGCTCGAACCTGCTACCTTTGGTGTATGTGGCCAGTGCCCTACTCACTGACCCATGGGTGCTGAACCAATTATTAATGAACATTTTTATTTCCTCAAAAGGCATTTTCTTCTTTGGGAAAATAAGGGAAATTCTGTACTTTTATTTCAATCAGATATTAAAAGAAATACCAACATTAAGTACAACTGTTGAATATTCTAACCAATTATGCTAATAAAGGCTGACATTTTCTCAATCTTCTCTCCATCTTCACAAATATTCTACTGAGCTACCTGGATTTTTCCTTTGTCTCTTAAAGTTGAAAGAGGCCACAGACACTACTTAATGTCATCTATCTCATTTTACAGATAGGGAAATGTTAAGTCCATAGACGTTAAGTAACTGACCCAATCACATGGGTAAGTCAGTAGTAGAAGTGGACCAGAAACATGAGTTTAATGCTCTACTATTACATAATAATAATCCTCACAGTGCTTCTAGTATATTATTCATAATTTTTTTTTGAGACAGAGCCTCAAGCTGTCACCCTGGGTAGAGTTCTGTAGCATCACAGCTCACAGCAACCTCCAACTCCTGGGCTCAAGCATTTCTCTTGTCTCAGCCTTCCAAGTAGCCAGGACTAAACAGGTGCCCGCCACAATGCCTGACTTTTTTGGTTGCAGCCGTCATTGTTGTTTGGCAGCCCAGGCTGGATTTGAACCCGCCTGCTCAGGTATATGTGGCTGGAGCCTTAGCCCTTGAGCCACAGGCGCCGAGCCTATATTTAATTCATAATTTAATGAATTACTGAATAACCTTGTTTTCTTACAAATGAAAAAAAAGATGTGGGATCTGTTGACCACAGTTGTTGTTTGGCACCCAATATCACCATATTGTTACAAGAAAACCATGGTTTTCTTCTAAAGTAAATAGGTGTTGATTTCTACTAGAATAGGGTGACCAGATTCTAACATCTGTAAGGTGGGACACATGGCCCGTGGCGGAGTGGGGGCGGAGGGCAGGGGATAGCGCAGGGCTGGGCCTGACAACAAGGCAAACTTTGATAAGCAGTTCTTGATAATCACTTCTCAGCAATTATTTATTACAGTTTAACATTATAAAATTAACAAAAATAATATAAAACTCATATTCTGGAGAAATAGCCATATGGTGGCCAAAAACCGTATATTCCCTTCTTGTTCTCCAGCTCGTTCGTGCATTCTTTCCAAAAATCGGGACTTTTTTAAAACGCAGCGAGAGGCGGGACAAATTGTTGAAAAGCGGGACTGTCCCGCCAAAACGTCTAGTCACCCTATACTAGAAGGACAAAGTGTGAAATAGCTTGGCAGATGTAACTCCTGAATGGTGAGTGGGGAAAGAAGCAGGGTGGTTTGCCTGTGTTACTCACAGAACTTAGTCAACAAACACAGTTCCAAGAAGGAAAAGAGAATTGACAGAAAACAAGCTCTGATTAACATTAAGAATTGTCAGATGTACTCTATAAGATTGTGGCATTTGATATCACACGATTTTTATTCTTTCTGGCCAATGTATAATTCACACATGTCTCTTCGAATTCTTCCTGATTGCCAAAAATATTACTCCTGGCTCCTTATTGATCAAAATTCATTAAGTCTAAAAATTTTAGATAATATCACATGAACAAATTATTCCAAGGAGTTTTTTTTTTTTCCCAAATTAGGGAGGCAAAAAAAAAAAAAAAACCCCAAACAACGTAACATTAGAGATGCCCCTGGTAAGATATTCTGTGCAAAAGAAAGGGAAACTAACTGTACACAGGCACAAATAAGGCAGAAACTACCCAATTGGTAGTTGGGTAGTTTCAACCCAAATGCTTCAACTCGGCTGCAACCTTTCAGGGTTAAGGTAGTAGAGGCAGAGTACGGAAAAGGTAGGACAAAATGAAGAAGGTAAGTGAGATTGAGGACATGGTGACCTTAAGACCCCACCGAGGGGCTAAGGGAGCGCCCTCAGGAGGGCAGCTCTTCGTCTCTCGCGCTCACAATCCACCCCCAGCACCTGTCTGGGCATCCCAGGCGGACCATGCTAGCATTGAACTAGGGCCCAAACCTTCCTCAAGAGAGGTGAGTGGGTTAGGGAGTTCTGACTCTTCCGGGTGGGGGCCAAGGCCACAGCACTCACCCGCGTCTAGAGCGGCTCGGAGGCAGAAAGAGCGCATCCGCGTCCAGCTTTCCTTTCACGTTTGCGCACCACTCGGTTAGGCTCCGGCCGGGCTGCTCTAGACGCAGGCGGTGTCCTCCTCTCGTTGGTTTCGCTCCTGAGTGGGGAGGGCCAAGAAACCAACGAAGGCGTGGCAGTGGGGCGGGGCAAACAAGCCCTCGGCTGGGCGGAGTCGCCCGTTTGCCTAACCGCGCCAACCCCGGAAGAACCTGTGGGCGCGCCGCGTGTGGTTTATCCTTGCCTCTCACCGAGTTCAGGGAAATGTGTCTGCCTGGCGTGACCCTCCTGTTCTTCTGTATTTGGTGGAACACCCAGAGAGGCATATGTGGGTATGACTCTGTAACCTGCCACCTTCCTTCAGCGTGGAAAATGAAAGCGAGAAAGAACCTTGTTCCTCGCAGCCCTTGTGTCAGTTTTCTCGATGGTTTCTCTGATACTCCGCGGCATCTTTGCACCCTCATGTTGACTAGAGTGTGCTCCATCCAGTACTCCTGGGCTGGGACCAAACTGTAAGCCATTGTAGTAGTCACAGAATTATGACGTTTAGGACCTGTATGTTACTGGAATGGGATCTGAAGCCCCACTACCCGAAATCCAATCACATCCTTTTATATCCTGGGGAAGTTACATTACCTCGCTGTGGCTATTTCCCTTTTTTGTAAATTATAGAAAATATCACAGTAGTGCCAATTTCCTAGAAAATTGAATGAGAGGGTGCACATGATTTCCTTAGCAAAATATCAAGCATAGGGCAAGCATTTACTAAATGTTGGCTGTTATTACTCACCCCTATATTTCTAGTACTTAGTGCCAGCACTCCAAAGAAAGTATTTGTGGGAATAATGAATGTTAGAGGTACAGGTGAAGAACCAGGCCCAGAAAGGAAGAAGAACTTTAAAAAGGCCAGGCAGCAAATTGATGACAGAACTAGAATCCAGGTTTGTTAGAATCCACTCTTTCCCCTAAATATGTGATCTGTCTTTTAAAATTCAGTTTTGTGGCAGAAAGGTTTTTGTTAATACTACAAATTTTTACAAATGTTTAAAATGCGCTGTCATCAGTTCATTATTACCAAGTCCTGGAAGAAGCCCAAGTGCCCATCGACCCATGAATG
>CAUYQV010187705.1:0-24556 GCA_963574575.1 Galagoides demidoff
GCGGGCGCCTGTGGTCCCAGCTACTTGGGAGGCTGAGGCAGGAGACTCGCTTGAGCCCAGGAGTTAGAGGTTGCTATGAGCTGTGATGCCATGGCACTCTACCCAGGGGGATAGCTTGAGGCTCCGTCTCAAAAAAATAAATAAATAAATAAATAAAAATAAAAATAAAAATAAAAACTGTGGTATATTTATACGATAAAATACAATTCAGTGATAATAATGAATGAACTACTAGCACATACAATAATGAATGAACTACTTGTACATACTCATCACTGAGGCCCAAAAACATTGTGCTAAGTGAAAGAAATTTTTCATAAAGATTAAACCCAGATGATCCAATTTATATAAAAGGCCAGAAGAGACAAAACCAATTCCTGGGAGTAGAGCAGGAAGGGACCAGGACTGTGTCATGGACCTTTCTGTGCTGATTGCAATGCTCAACCTTCTGTTAGGTATTCGTAGCACATAGATGTACACCTTTATCAAAACCGGTAGAATGATACTCTTAAGATGTATACATTTTACTTTGTTTTATCTTTACAAAACTATAAACTAAGACTGAATTCTAGTGAATTATACGAATGATGAAGTGTTTATGGGCAAGATTTACTACTGCCTGTAACTTATTTTGAAAGGCACCAAAAAAAGAAAAGAAAGAATTGATGCATACATGCATGGTTTCAGGGGTGCATACTTGGAAATATATGTGATAAAGTAAATACAAAATGTAATTGAAGACTCTAGGTGTTGAGTATATAGGTATTCATCATACAGTTCTGTTGACTTTTCTGTGTATTTAAAATTTTTTTATCGTGGATGTTTAAGAAAATGTTTAATTCTGCAGCTAGATTGCCTGAATTCAAATCAGGGCTTTATCACTTTCTAACTATACCCTTAGGCAAGGTGTTTAATCTCTCTACACCTTGGTTTCTGAACTAGTAATAAGAAGTACCAACCTCATAGAGTAAAGTGAGTATCGAGCAAGTTGGAAATACAAAGCCCCCAGAAAAGTGCCTGCCAGGTACTATACACTCAACAAATATTAGCTATTACTATTATTAATCCTTTAAAGCATGCTATTTGTATGCCTAGTCATCTTTTTAATTGAAATAATTGCCTTACATCCTTAAATTTATTAAGAGAATATACAACATATAATTTCTAACTCATAACTCAAAGTAGTAAAATTAATTACAATGCTCATTTATAATATTTGGACATGTAAAGATAACTCTTAAATCTCAAGGTCATGTCTTGGTGTCCATAACTCAGTGAGTAGGGCACCAGCCACATACTCTGAAGGTGAGGGGTTCGATCACGGCCCAGGCCTGCTAAAATGTTTAACAATGACAACTGCAACCAAGAAATAGCTGGGTGTTGTGGCAGGTGCCTGTAGTCACAGCTGCTTGGGAGGCTGAAGCAAGAGAATCTCTTCAGCCCAAGAGTTTGATGTTGCTGTGAGCTGTGACAACGTGGCACTCTACCAATGTCAACAAAGTGAGACTCTGTCTTAAATAAACAATATAAAAATAAAATAAAACTCCAAGGTCTCTGGTTTTTAAATTTCTACTGCATTATATATTTGTATCTTTTGTCATCAGACCTTTAGATTTAATTCTTGCTCCTTTCAATTTGCTTGTTACTATCTGCTTCCTCTTCTCACAATTGTCTCCAACCTGGCATGTGTACACACCATAATAGTGGACTGTGAAGGCAGCCCACAATGTCCCGAGGGGAAAAAATTCTGTTTGGTAAAACTTCTGGCTATTCAGAAACCTCCTCCGTCCTATCTCCCCTCCTCACCTGATACCCCATCATTTTCTTGTCCCTAGATATAGCTCAGGGATTGATGGATGATGGCTCCTGGAAAAATTAGTCATAGCACACTTTTCTCTTGATTCCCAGACTCCAGTCATGTTTAGAAGAAGCTGATGATATTTCTTTTTATCATAAGCGTAATCCAAAACATGTCATAATTATTACTTAAGTAGAACAGCTCCCAAGGGCAGAACTATTTGTATGGGGGAAGACTGACCAGGAGCCAGTCAGCTGGACAGATCTAACATCTGATAGGAAAGAGTCACGCACTCCTGTTGAGTGTACAAGCTCTAACCTCCACGCCTGCGCCAGGTTTCACTCCATTTGCTGCATCACTCATTGGTATTCTTGGATTCTTCGTGTGTTTGCATGTCTCGACTCTAGTGTAGCTATGTTTTCTCTATTCAGTCTCTTTTTTCTTGCTACTGAGATTATCTCACACTTTCCTGACTTACAACTTCTGATTTATGGCTCTTTCTCTAAATTCTGTGCATCTGTGTTCTGCCCACAGTTCAGCCAGTTTTGGCTAAGGCTTCTCAATATATCTGTATGACCTATGATTATCCTACTTTGGGTCCCAGTTTTAGGCTTTTTCCTGGCTCACGATTTCCAGATTGCTTAAATCTAATTTCCTTACTTTCGTGTTCTAACCCTTCCCAGATCCCTTCAAAACTTATTATTGGACTATGCTATCTTCCAGAAAGAATTTTTACACGAGCAAGTCTTTTTATAATATAATCATACTCACTTTTATAATTATATATTTTAACACACTTATTTCAGTTGTATTATAGTGAGCTCCACCTTTTCTTTAAGAGATTGTTCTTGCAATTTGCTAAATCATAGATGGTGATAAGGTTAACCATCGTGTTATGTTCATTTATTTAGCAATCATTTGTGGAAAATACAAGTTTTAAATGGCAAGCATGCTACGAGGCAGCAGCACTAGAAATATTAAAATATAGTCACTAAATTTAAGGACAGTTGTATGCACACTTGTAAACAAGTAAGAACCAAGTCTTAACCCTGTTCATCTCTGAAAATAATTAAAGTTTCAAGAAGAACAGAGACTGAATTTAAATTATTCTAAACACTGGTGGATCCAACATAAAATTGTCCAATCTGTGAGAACAATTAATGTCTCTGTTCTTGAGGAATAGAACAGTCCAGGACGTTAAGTTTCAGAATGACAAGGTCAACAGATACATGGACTCGGAATCTACAAACAGTGATAATTAACCAAACCAAATCCCCCATCTGCATCTGATTGCAAATTTACTAGGAGCAATGACTACCAGGAGAGCTTAGTGGTAGTTGAAACACCAGGAAAGAATGTAGATCAGCAGTGGGGCGGCACCTGTGGCTCAAAGGAGTAAGGTCGCTGGCCCCATATACTGGAGGTGGTGGGTTCAAACCCAGCCCCGGCCAAAAAGACAAGAATGTAGATCAGCAGAGATAAAATGCTTTTGAAGACCTCATCCTTCAGGGAGACACATTGCTGTCTATGACAGTGAAAAAAGGAACAGAAAGGGAAGTTTCCATGAATACAGAGTAAAGCTGGATCTGCCTTAAATGTTCCTATTTTATTCTTCCATATAACAAAGGTCTTTGATTCCCTACCAGTGACCCTGAGAAAGTGTTCTAACCGAACATTCCAAACTACTCACTGTCTCCAATTTGTCCAGATGTTCTCAAAACATTGCGTTGTGAAATCAGCCTCTAGAATTTCTACATTATTCCTTGTTATCCTGCCAAAATGACCAAGTTGTAGAAGAGCCAGATTGTCCTATAATTCTATTTCTGGTAGACACAGCCTATCAATCAGATCTTTGATCAAAACCTTCTGGAGAGTGGCCACATTAGGGCTCACAAAATGAAAGAAAATTATCCTCTGCTGCTTCCCAAAGGAATTCAAAGGAGGCTCTAGCATGTTACCAGACTCTCTTACCCTCCATCCTGAAGTCCTGAGTACAACTGGTACTTAGTCGCTAGTACAACTTTGCTCCCCTGTGGAGCAAAACCTGACCTCAATTTCTGTTTAAGACATTCTAAAACTGCAACCGTCCCTACAGCTTTTGGGATCTTCTCAGAACTAGAGGACCTCTTAATCTATAGTAAGTCTTGAACCTTCACCAGTGCCCACCTTCTTTTTAGCAGTGGGACTAAGCCCACAGACCCATAAACCTCACCTTAATTCCACGAGAAGACAGAAGAATCTGAACCACTTGTCAGATAAGGCCAATCACAAATCTCTAGCACAGAGTCTAGCTCTACGTTACCTTGAAATGGACACAAAACCTTCAACAATGTTGAAAGCTGGAAGGCTGGGTATCAAAATTGAAGGACAGCCTCCGCAAGGCTGACTATGCACAACAGTGCCAGACCTGCAGGTCACAAATCCTGGAGCCTCTAAGAGGATGAGAAAGTAATCAACACCCTGGTAGTGACAGCTGTAGAAAAAGACAAACCTCTCAGCACAGCTGAGTTGAATCATACTAGCTCTGAACTAGCATCAGAAGTCTCTTGGGGCTATTATTAAAAATCTAGGAGCCAGCAGCCCAAGGCAGACAGATTATTTCAGAACATCTTGTTTTAGGGGCCCCTTGAGATAAATCTAATGCAGCCTACCAGGCAGAAAGATCTCTTTGGCTGATAGCCAAGTCTCACCCAGCCACCTTTGTAAAGCAAGCAGACACATCATTACATTTCTTTTCTCTCTCTCTCTCTCTCTCATTCGACATTCCAAGTACCAGAGATGAAGCATATTCTGGAGTTGCTGAGGCAAATACCTGTTCAATAACAGCCTTTCTCCAGAAGATCCACATTCTTTTCACCCCTTTGGGCACCTACTTTCCCTCAGCACTGCAAGGGGCTATGGCAATGACCTTAGGTGACAGAAGTCCTGGTGCAAAGCAGTTTAAAATCAAAGCAAAACAACTGAAACATTCACCTTATCTTGCAGCTCCCACTGGCCTCCAGGATAAAAATGGTAACATTTTATTTCCACTCTGTCCTCTCCCTTCCGACCCATCCAACCTCATCTGTGAGTAGCGTGACCAGAAGTCCCGGGCTGCTGGGGACAGTTTGGATTTATGCCTGTTGTTGAAGACTATCAATGATATCACATCCTCTTTCCTTTTCAGAAGCATCCTGAGTTACATGATAAATTACACAACCCCCCAGCCTCAGTTTCCAGGGAAGAGGCTGTGTCAACACCATTGTGCTTCAGCAACTGCAGCTGCATCTTCTTTGAGTTAGATAATGAAGGGCAGGGAAGAACGGGGATGTCCAAAGTCACTGGTTTTCCCCTTTCTTTCTTCTGCTGCCGATTGTTACCCTGTCTCTCAATTTTGATTCCCAGAGCAGAGCCTGAGAGTAATTCCATCAAGCTACGGAGACTGATTCTCCACCTGCAGGAGATGTCTGATCACTGGGCAGGCGTCACAGCCTCTTCAATTCTATTTATTTCAAACTTAGGGAATTTAAACTACAGCATTATCCTTTTTTGAATCAATTGTCATGCTTTTGGGAAATCAAAGTTGTTCCTAGGGAAGAGAAAATAAGTTTTTGACTAGCTTTGCCAAGTAAAATTGTGAGATGTTCCATTCTTTACCAGATGTATGTGTGAGTACTTTGTATTTCTGAAAAGATTTTGATGTACATATAAAAATGTAGACCTCAAAACAATGTAACATAAATTAGATAAAATAAAAAAGATTAAGGACAGTGGATCAATAGAGTATGAATATCTCAAATGCCAATTTCACTGTGACATGCAATAGGCTTCCAAATTGTCTCTAATAGGGCAGTGCCTGTGGCTCAGAGGGTAGGGCTTAGCCCCATATACCTATAGTGGCAGGTTTGAACCCAGCCCTGGCCAAACTGCAACAAAAAATAGCTGGGTGTTGTGGCCGGTGCCTGTGGTCACAGCTATTCGGGAGGCTGAGGCACGAGAATCACTTGAGCCCAGGAGCTGGAAGTTGCTGTGAGCTGTGATGCCACACACTCTACCAGGGTGATAAAGTGAGACTCTGTCTCTAAAAAAAAAAAAAAAAAAAAAATTATCCCTAACAGACACGAACAATGCATCATATCTATTGCTCCAAGGACATTCAGATAATTGTAAAAAAAAAAAAACAACCTAATGATAATACCACACAATAAGGCTGATAAGTTAATTTGGGACTGGAGTTGATAATATCATTACATAGAGTCTATATTGTTGAGAATGTAGGAATTGTAACTGCTGACCAATTTAGCAATTTAGGGACCAATTTAGATGGACGTTTTTGTTGGTTTGGACTGCTTGACTGCACTTAATGGACACATTACAGCTTATATTTAATCTTTTCCACGTTCCAGTTCCACAATGACTGACAGCTAAATTCGCAGATGCAAAGCCTTTTCCCTAGAGGTCTCCGACTGGAATCTTACCCTGCAACACCCAGGGTTTAGAACTCAACGGATATTAGATACACTGCTTAAAAAAAATTTTTTTTTATGGAAAGTTACACAAATTTTGTCCATTGACTTTTAGGAAGCAGAAGCCTATGAAGAAGGAGGGTTGAAGCTAACGAAATTCTAAAGGGCATGCACAAAATTAACACAACCAATAATTTTAATAGTGAAATCCCATAGGGACATAATCAAGACCCATTTTGACGAATGTGAGCTCCCATAGCTGTGATACAGAGGCAGTGGGCAGCCTCACACAGTTCACGTGGGAGTGTACATTGGTGTAGTTCTTTTTAAGGGTAATTTGTCAATAGTTTCTCAAATAACATTCCATGCACTCTTTGGCCCAGAAATTAAGCTGCCTTATGAAAATTCTTTCTGCAGTTCCAGATATCATATTTTAAAGATGTTTATCACAACATACTTTTAATTTCAAAGGTTAGAAACAAAATGTCTATCACAAGAAACAGGAGTGAGATGGTTATATTTCTGCTCATATATTGGGAAAGTTCCACCCCATCAAAGTTTGAGTGAAAAATATAAACATGGCAACTTTCACTATTTACCTTTGAATAAGATGTTTTATGATGATTATACTGAGTTATACATGCTACTGTGTCTAATGTTTCCACTTCTGTAAGTAAATAAACTATTCATCTATAGAAAGGAACTAAAAAGGGGTCTAAGGATTCTGTTGCTATATTTCTATATTTCAGCTAATATTTCTATACTACTTGCATGTAATACACTCTGCATATTATTAAAGCCCAGAATTAAAAATTTGCACAAGGACATTTGAGAAATAAAGGACAGCTTGACTCAAATGGCACCAATCCACCTAAAATTTTGCAAGCATATGTGTGAATAAATATTCTTTATATTCCCCTTGACTTCAATCCACTTAACTTTCTGCTTTTGAACAATTTCCACTTGGATTGGTTACTTCCTGTTTGCCTTTGATTCTCTGACACCTGCCCTTTTGCTTGTCTCTGACATAAACTTCATCTAACCCAGCTTAATCGGCTTTTGCCATTTTGTCCCTGAACCTGGATTCTGCCTGTGGTTGTGTTTTGCTCTCAGGTCAACCCATACTGGCTTCAGGTTCCGTTCTTCAATATATCTACTGAATTCTGGACCCAACCCCCTCACTCGGATAATTTTAGACAATACATTCCTAGAATATGTTATCTTGAGGAAGAAAATTATAAATAAGCAACTTTCTCAAAAGCATAAGTATGCTTATGCCATTTTTGAAGTTTTATTTTATCTTTAACTGATAATAATTGTATGTATTTATGGGGTATAATGTGATGGTATGATAAATGTATACATTATGGAATGGGTAAGTCAGGTGATTAATGTATTCATTAACTCACATATTTATTTCTTCACGGTGAGGACACTTAAAATCTACTCTCTTAGCATTGTTCAATATAGAATGCATTATTAAGCAATAATGACCATGCCATGCAACAGATCACCAATATTTACTTCTCCTATCTAACTGAAACTTTGTACACTTTGCCGCATGTCTCCTTTTCTCATCCCCGCCGCTGGTGACCACCATCCTACGCTTTACTTATATGAGTTAAATTTTTTTAGATTCCACGTACATTCAAAATCATGTAGTGTTTTTCTTTCTCTGCCTGGCATATTTCACTTAGAATAACATCCTTCAGCTCTATCCATGTTGTCACAAATGGTATATAGCCAAAGGAATTTAAATCAGTGTGTCAAATAGATACCTGCGTGCCCACGTTTGTGGCAGCATTATTTATAAGAGCCGAGATACGGAAGCAACCTAAGTATCCATCAACAGATGAATGCATGAAGGAAAGCTATATATACACAATAAAATACTACTCCTACCTAAAAAAAGAAATTCTGTAAATTGCACTTCCATTTTGATGATAATTCTTAAAAGTTTCAATCCAAACGTTCCTCAGAAATAAAGAGTAGAGAAACAGCCTAGTAGGTGGATGAACACCTAAATCCAAAAAGACGTGTCTTTTTGTTCATGTGAATGAAATCCCCTTGAAGTCTGGTGAACTTAGAAGCTAGTGATGGTCCGTTAATAAAATCTGAAACTGAGGTCTTTGAAGGTTTCTCCCCTCCAGAAAGGAGGAATTAGAACCTGATCTCAAATTCAGTCATAAGAAAGGATGTAAGGAAAGCTCAGTAGAAGTGTGAATGCCTGGAGAGAATGCAAGTGACATTTAGTCTCCGTGGAAGATGGAGATTCCCCAGTATGAGTCACATGACTGGCCAGGCAGTGGAGGCAAGGGAAGATTCCAGGAATATGAGGGAAAATTGCCCATTTGAGCCTCCCTACAACAACCTCTGGTTCATAGTAGGGTCCCTTGTTTCCATCAATGATGAAAGCTTTGGGCTCTGAGTATCTAGACAATGAAAACAAGCATAACGGGAAAAGCCAGAGTCTCTCCAGAACTAACTGCCCTTTTGACCCTAATTAAAGAGACCCTTGACTGAAGGATGTGGCCAGAGGCCATTAAAGAGCTCAGAAGAGAAGAATGCATTCTTGCCCCTTCTAGAGTAATACCAAACAAATCCTGTTAATGAATCTAACTTGTGTATTCATCAGCAACCCTGAAACCTTTTGGTCTATGATTGTAGATGCCACTAGAGCTATAAAATGCTTAGGTATTTTTTGATTGTTTGTTTTACTTTTTCTTTTTCATTTTTTAATTCCAAAACTAGCACATTGTGGAACCCTGGAGCCTTTGTGTGACTGACCATATACTTCTACTTCTGGCAATTCTGAAAATGTGTTTGTGTTTTTCCAGGATTTAGTCCCGTCTACATCCAAAAGCTACTCTAACTTCTCAAATGTGAAATCACACACATGGTTTCATTTCCTTTTCATTTCCTTTCAAACTGAGAGCAGCTAGAGAGGAGCCTTGCAACATTTTAGGGTATGTGTGGCTTTTGTCTCACCCCCAGGTACCTGATTCTGAGCTGAGCAAAGAACACCCAGCATACTGCTCAAGGGTGAGGGGCAGAGAGTAGATAAGGACTAGAGCCAACGTTCCGTCCTATAATCAAGTGCTTAGACCAGGCAGCCTTTGGAAGAAGTAGGAGAGTGAGAGGCTGGTGGGCTGGAAGGCTCACCCCAGCATTTAAAGCAGAAGGGACAGGATGATCCAAGTGACGCGACATCTTCAGCCAGGGTCTATGGCTATCATATCAGTATTATCTGCTGTTCTAGTTTAAAACTGAATGCCTGTCCTAATCCCAAATTTAAGTCAGAATTTGCAGGAGTAAGGACCCTGCTTCAGCATTTCCATCAAGCTCTTTCATACAGACACAGTCTGGCCCTGACTCTCCTCACTGCCAGAGTGTCCATTGACCTGGTTAGCCTCAGTCAGGTCCAGTTAGAAGTACTATATACACAGCCAGGGTATCTATTTGTTAGGGATATCAGGATAGAATATAGCAAGATGAAGTCTGGTTTATAAAACGCTATGATTCAACAAATGTATGGAAATCATAATCTTAGCTGGGTCACAAGATATGTAGCATTGAAAAATATTCCCAAGAGCCCTCAGAGGAAATCATTCCCTTTTCCCCTCTTCCATTATTGCAGAGACGAGACCTCACTTACCTGGCATTGGTTAGGCCACACTAATAGAAGAAAAGGGGATAAATGCTGGCAAAAATGAGATCTGTTTTGAACAAGTTAGTCCTGTATGTTAACAGGTAACTGTACATTGCTGATAGCTTGTAAAGGTGGGCAGAGGTGGCTGCTTTCATTCTCACTACTGATGAACACTGATATTGGCGAGTGAAAACAATGAACTCAGACTCACGGAAATCAAGAATGTCCTTTTTACGCTCATGTCTCCACCATAAGCTTTCAAGAGAGAGTTTAAGATGGTGCATAGAGGATTGCTGGTCAGCCTCTGGTTGTGACGCAGATCTTAAGCCAGTGATATCTAGGGCTGGGGTGTTCAGCATACTTCTCGTCTAAGGAAGGGATTGGGCATAATACATTGTTTCCATTTCTAGTACGCTTTAGAGATTTATTCATCCTACTTGGTCAAAATCAGTGACCATGAATGTCAACTACCAAACCCCTCCTACATGAGGCTTTGGAGACCCATGCCCAGTTCCTAAGTGCTTGGCTGTGCCTCCAGTTCTCCAGAGGCCTGGCCATGACATCTGAGATCCATCAGCCCCATTTTCTGAGCTTATATGCCTTTTTCTTATCACTTTAAACATATCCATGGAAAAGAAGGGGCTCACAGTACCTCTGTCCCAAATGCAAGATTTTAACAAATCTTAACAGTAAAGAGTAGAGTATTCATGTATCAACTTTGATTTTCCTATATTACTTAATGAACCAAATCAATTCACCAATATCCAATATACTGATTTTTTCATCCCCAGGAAAAAGGACTACACACCAAAAACAAAATTTAAAACTAAAAAGAGAGAGTAAAACATACTTGAAGAATATGAAAAGGTGTTTAAATGTGAGAAACTAGCTAAAGCATACACTTTTATAAAGATAGAAGTTTATAGATTAGAGTATACTTTAAGCTATACAGGTGGCAAGTGAAAGATTGAACCCTACATTCTTGAGAAGCCTAACAAAGCCCCCTTTGTTCTTAGATTGAACTAGGTTTACAATGAGAACCAGAATATTGAAGTAGATAAAAACAGAATAATTCCTTGCACAAACAACAGCTACATATATTACTTTCATAAAGCCCTTCAGGTTTTCTCTGTCAATTAGTCTTATAGCAGGATTTTTTATGTGACACTTATCAATAAGAAAATAAACCTTAATAAGGGTAAACAATTGGCTTTGTTTGCACAAAAGTGGAAATCGAATTTAATAATGCTAAATCCCAACTGAGATGACCCCTGGCGGGGTAAAGCCTCTAGGATTCTGGGAACAGCACAGAGCGACAGTGTGAATGCTCAGTGTAATACAATCTTACAACTGAGGGTCTTGGGGACCAGACACTGTTAAAGTTATGGCAGTGCAGCTCTGACTCCAGGTTCCAATGGTACTTTTTGAGATTCAAACAAAGAAGTGTAAGGAAAAAGTTACAAGGAAAAAAAGACAGAAGATATCATGATCTACATAGCAGGAAGGGTAGAACGTGGAGACTTTGTGACTTTGGGCTGCTTTATCTTGGTGTTTGGAACTGATAGTCCTATACCTCCCATTTATTGGTCTGACTGGTATCTGCCTATTTCTGCCTAGCTCAGTGATTTATTTTGTTGTTGCAAATGTTGGAGATGTGGCTGTTGACACATACGCCTTACTCCTCATTGCAACTTCGTTCTAGTTTCACAGGCCTTGGTCTCTGTCATGGGTCAGTCACTTTTGCTATTGCTTTGGGGATCCTGTCCCCAGGCTTATCTGGAGATGTCTTTGTGCGTGTTTCCCATACATACTATTTCTGGCTCATGATGTTTTCCTTTATCACGGTGCTGTAGCAAGAACAATGAGAATTGCACTGGTTACACATTTCTCCATAATCATTGGTTAATATTATTTCATAAAAGGCAACTGGAATTTGTTCTCCTACACCAACCACGTCTTCATTGGACACGCAGCTCAGTCACCGATTAGCCAGGTACCGGCAGCAAACTTCTCCTATGAGCCTCATCTTCCTCACATATAACAATAGGAGCCCAATTATATTATAGAATCTTTGATTAGGGAGAATCATAGCAGTATGGTCCCTAGGACGTTGTTTACTACAGGGCCCAGTTTCCTTCCACTTTATCATAAACTGTGCTCTGAACAATGCTGGTGGGGAAATACCATGAAACACCACCCAAATGCCTTCCCACTTCAAGATATTTTTCTGGCCAGTATCCAACCTTGACAACCTCACTCCCATTAATGAAGGAGACCCATCAGTCCATCATTCCACCCGGATGCCTCAGTTGCCTTACTTTGACCAATGTGCTAAATTTGGAAGGTATCAGAACCAGAATCGGATCAGCACTTCTGAAAGAAAACATCCAGAAGATATTCACTTTACATGGGCTAAACAATGCAAGAACAAAAAACCAAAAGCAAGCAAACAAACGGTGTCCATCCAGAAAACACCCAACTGTCCAGCTCTTTAAACTTAACACACCGTTTCCAACCATTGCAAATCGAGGCCTCTTCTTTTATACTGACAGTTCTTTACATGAAAGGTACCAGTCTTCAAATCACGAAGTCGCTTTGTAAGAGACAACGTTCCTAGAGGTACACATCAACCTGCAGAACCTTTCATTCTTTTTATCTTCCCGGTGTATCATGTAATATAAACCATTGCCAAATAAGATTTCCAGAGATTTTACACTCACAGAGGATGTTGGCATCAGAAGCTTACCTGATGGGATGAGACCACTGACAACGTGCACCTTACAAGCATCCACAGCCCGCTGCCGCTCCTGAAGTAGCTCTCTTAATGCACACCCAGAATCTGAATCCCCATCCTGCCGGGGACCCTAAGGGTGTGTATGGGACAGACAGGTGGCAGTGGGCGGGAGAGACTGGAACAGACGATGCTGTCACCCTTCTGGGACTGACACAACAGCAAGAAAAAGGCACTTACTTGCTACTGAGTCACAGGTCTCCACCAGTAGCTGAGGGGACCCTCAGGCACAGGGTTCCTCGGAGCCCTTTCCTCCTCCTGGGCTTTCCTTTCTTTGCAGATTTTCGGGGTTTTCTGAGCTCTGCCTGCATAGGAAGTGCGGCTAGGCTGACGTCTGCCCTCACTGAAGGGGCCCCACTGAAATACCGGCTGGAAAGCGAGTGTCTGGGCGGCTCCCCAGCCGCCGATCCCGAGACCC
The DNA here is from genome assembly GCA_963574575.1 of Galagoides demidoff. Classification (NCBI taxonomy): domain Eukaryota; kingdom Metazoa; phylum Chordata; class Mammalia; order Primates; family Galagidae; genus Galagoides; species Galagoides demidoff. Next base: position 13,102 of record CAUYQV010187705.1, read on the forward strand.
CTCCTGCCCAGATGGCCGCTGGAGCGGCGCCCGCTGCTGGGAAGCTGTTTCTCTCCTTCCCGGCCCTCCCTCCCCTCTCAGCCACTCCACCTCTCCCCCGCCCTCAGCTCAGGCCGGGGCGCGACTGGAGCCTCGGGCTCGGGCGTGGGCGGCTGCTGTGGGCAGAGCCCGCCGCGGAGGCGGTGGAGGCGGCCGGGGGAGCTGGGGCTGCGGCTCCGCCAGCTGCCCGGGCGGGGAGGGAGCAAGAGAGAGGGTATCGGTGAGGCCGGGAAGTGGGGAGAGGACCCGGAGGGCGTGAAGGAACCGAAGGGCTGGGGAGCAGCGGCCGGAGGGGCAGAGAAGTGTAGCGAAGTTGTGCGGGGGAAGGAGGAGTGAGCCGGAGGGCCAGGGGGAGACAGGTGCCGGGAGGACAGCAAACTCGGGGTCTTGCTTCCAGGGTGCTCTCTCCCCGTCCCTGGCTGCCCCAGAGAGCTTGCAGGGAGCTGCTGTCAGCCGCCAGCATCCAAATCCGGGCGCCGCGGTAGATCAGAGTTTGTGATGTTGTTGTCTGCAGGTGTGTAGCTGTTCAGGAGGGAATCGGCTGTAGCTGCTGCCGCCTTCTTGCTCGAGGTATCTTTTTCGACTCTGGTGGTTTGAAACACAGAGAACAGAAGAAAAATATGTATATTTTAGAAAACCGGGGCACTAAGTGTCATTTTGGTGGTGAAGGAAAGAGGTGTTGGGTCTTACTCCCCCCAGGGAGTTCGGACGACTTGGCCACACCTTAGCACCTGCATTCTGTAACCCTGCCTGGTCCAGACATCACACCATTTCCTCCAAAAGTATGTGTATCACCAAATATCTCTGAAAGATAAGAACTTATTAAGAATTTAATCCAACACAATTGTTACACCTAACAATTAACAAAAATTATTTTGTAGGGTCCAACATCCACTTGACTTCTTTTTAATAGACAATTTATGGAATGCCAGATTCTCTTTCCCAGCCTGGGTGGTGACAGTGCAAGTCAAATTTCAAACTTTCCTTGGCACAACAGACCCAGGTATCCTTTTTGACCGATAAAATTCTATATGCCGTTCAATGCATTCAAACATAACATCTACTTAACAAACTTAGTAATACCAAATATTTTAAAGCTTGAACATTTGAAATGAGCAAAAAGAAATACTGCTTTTTATAAATTAATGAGGAGGTGATGGATCCCGAACACTGAGCAAACTCACGATATAAAAAGAGGCCCAGAGAAGGAAACCAACAGGATTGGATTTATCTTATAAGTTGGATAATGACTTTTTTGTTGTTGTTGTTCTGGAACAAATATTCTGCTCTCCCTTTTAGATAACATTACTAGGCTGGCTCTGAAAAGCAAATTGGCAGGTATTCTGCTCCTAAGAGAGAGCTGAGGAACCTCCCACCCCCCTCAGCCTCTCAGCAGGGGAAGTGTGAATGAATGGGGGAATGTAGTTTACACACTTCACTTAAGAATCTTAGAATCAGATGTTCTAAGCCGGTTCCTAAGTATGGATTCAGGGGTCGGAATCTTCAGACCCACATGCTCTGCCTAGTCAAGAGAAAAACCTGCTCTATCGCCCACACTTGAACCAGATACGCCCCTGGGGAGCCCCACTCTCCTGTTATCCTGTTAAAATGGGGGCTGTCGATCCTAACCTCAGAGATGTCAGTGTCGGGATCACAAATGGAACTGGTGTTTTTATTCATGGCCCACATTGTCACATCCAAGGTTGACAAAACCTCCATAAAAAAGACAAGCAAACAATTGTCCCCAAACATAAACAAATCAAAACACTCTCCTTGAAGATAGGTATATCTTCCTTTTCCTCTTCTGGTAGCAATCATTCTCTAATTTTACGGACACTCCTACCTATTAAATATTAAACATTTACTTTGTAATTGGCAGTCTCTCCTTGCATTGAAACTCTTGCTTTCATTAACAACTTTTTTATCCATGTGAGGCCAACAGGCATTTGGGGGGCACATCCAACAGCTTAACTTCTGATTTCCTCCCTAGGAGATGGTCTTTTTCTCCACATCACTTCAGCTATTAATTCCCACACCACACTTTGAATCTTGCCATAGTTAGCACCTGTTTTATTTTTCTCCAGAGCACTGTGTGTCATGCTGTGTATCTATTGTTTATTTGTTCATTTTCTGTCTTGTTCCACTAGAGTGGATGCTGCGTGACAGCTGAGACTTGGTGATTCCCTATTACACAATAGTGCTTAGAACAGAGGTTTAATAGAGTACCCAGTAAATTTTCTAAAGGAATAAGCACCCAGCATGACCTAAACCCACTATGTGCTTCCTGGGAAATGTGGTGATTCTCCAAGGAATGGAGCATAGAGCACATGTAATGCAAAGAACACGAGGATTGTTTGTTCATCTGTTTTCATTCCCCCAATCAGTGGCACTGATATGCTTTAATGCTTCTGTAATATATAGATGTAATCATTTCTCCTGTGATACAAAAAAGCACAGACATGCCTGAAAAGAAATGATAAGCAAAAGAAAGGCTAATTTTGTCTATGGAGAATGGCAAGAGACTTAAAAAAATAAAGCAATCAGCAGCAGAAAGAAGGTGATTTTGGTGATAGCCAGTCTAATAGGTATGAGGTGATGTCTCATTTTGGCATTATCAAAAAGAATAATAATTAAGTGTTCGTGGGGAGGATGTGAAGGAAAGGGAAATCTTGTACACTGTTCATGGGGATGTATATTAGTACAGTCGTTTTGGAAAATAATGTGGAGCTTCCCCCTAAAATTAAATGTAGAATTATATGATCTAACAATCCCACTTCTGGATATATATCCAGAGAAATTGAAATGAATATTTCAAAGGTATATCAGCATTCCATAGTCATTTCAGCATTATTCATAGTTGCTAATATATGAAAGTATCTTAAGTGTCCATTAAAGAAAATGTGGTACTTATAGGCTCTAGAATACTCTACACCCTTAAAAAGTAGGAAATTTTTCCATTCGTGACAAAATGGCTGGAATTGGAAGGCATTATGCTAAATTAAATAAGTCAGGAAGGGAGATATAAATACCATATGATTGATATCACTCACGAGTGGAATCTAAAAATGTCAATCTCATTGAAACAGAGAATAGAAAGGTGGTTACCTTTCTAGAAGGTATGGGGACTAAGGGAAGAGACTGATCAAAAGACCATTTTAAATGCTTGAGGTGATGGATATCCAAATTACCCTGATTAAATTAATTCGCACTGTATGCCTGGATCAAATCATCACATGTACACTATAAAGATATACAACTATTATGTATCCATAATAATATAAAAATGTCTTATACTGATAAAATCTTATACTGGAGACTGGATTGCTTGGTGACATAGTTAATAATAACAGATGAAATATTTATAAACTGGCTAAAAGAATGGATTTTGTAATGTTTTCACCACAAAAAAAGATATCCCGTTGAAGTGATGGATATGTTAATTAGCTTAAATAAATCTTTCTATAATGTGCATAAACAGAAGCATCACATTGTACTCAACAATTACTATTTGTCAGTTGAAAATAAATAAAATAAAAAGCAAAGAAAGTGAGTTACATAAATATATATTCAGAAAGCAGAAGCTCTAGAGGTCTGTTCTCTGCCTTGTCAAGAGGGAAACCTGCTCTATCACACAGCACTTGAACTGGATAGGCCCCCGGGGGACTTTCCTTTCCTTTTCAGCCTGTTTAAATAGGGGACGTTTTTTTCTAACCTCAAAGATGGCCACTTCAGAAAGGTAGACGGGGCTTGGCACCCATTGCTTAGTTTTAGGGTGCCAGCCACATGAACCGGGCTGGTGGGTTCGAACCAGCCAAAGTCCTGCTAAACAACAACGACAACAATAATAACAACAAAAAAAATATCCAGACAGTGTGGCGGGTGTCTGTAGTCCCAGCTACTTGAAAGGCTGAGGCAAGAGAATAGCTTAAGCCCAAGAGTTTGAGGTTGCTGTGAGCTGGGATGCCACAGCACTCTACCAAGGGTGACATAGTATAACACTCTAAAAAAAGAAAAGAAAAGAAAGGTAGATGGACAATCCATTACCCTTATTATAGAATAATAAGAAATAGATACTAGTTTTGGATCACTGTCAAAATTTAAGTCTAGAGTTTCTGAAGACAAATATAAGTAGTATTATGGAAACATGTTTCTCTGTATCATTCTTCAGAGTTTATATTTTACTTTGCAAATGTCAATTAGCTTTCTAAGTGTTGTGTGCAGTATCACTGGCAATCCCCATTATATCATTACACAAACACAGTGCTGCTCGCTAGAATCAGTGCTTTACCAGGATTTTCATGTTTACAGCATTCTACGACTCATGATTTTGACTATCTATGTGTTAGAGTTCCTTGGAAATGCTCTAAAAAATTCCTTGCCATAGTCTTTAGCCCTGCCTGCCCTAAGCTTCAGAACCATAAGAATTTGGACCTGATCTGTGAGTAGCTGTCTGACCATTGCAGAGGACAAAACAAACAACTTCTTTCTTAGGGATTCTCAGAAGCAAAAGATCAGGCCATAGATACTAAGAGACAACTTGGGCTCCTCTAGAAAAAGTAGGCAAAAACCATTTTAGAGCGTTCATTATCAGCTGATAAATTCCTAGAGTGGCTCCAGTGTCTCAGATCCTCTGAAATATATATACAGTCAAATTGCCCAGGAGGACTATTTTTTTCAAATTTTAAAAATATATTTTTTAAAAAAATACAATAAATATATTACATGTTAATTTAGTACTTCCTGTGAAAAATATTGAAGAAAGAAGAGTGACAGTGTTTTCCATTTTCGCAAAGCTCTTTAAATCTGGCTTTAAGAGAAGACAGCTGGCTCTTGTATCTGCTCCTGCATCTAATCTATTGTGATCTGTTTTCCCAGCTATGTTTATCTCCCCAATGTAGGCATAGTCAGTGAGAGATAATCAGAATAAAAGTCAGATTCAATGTTTACATCAACAGAGAAAATATGTCAAAGATCTAACCGAGAAAACTCACACTCACATAGCATAAGTTGGACTGGTTTATGCCATATGTATTTAACAATATTTCCTTGGTCAAAGGATCAGCTGACAAAAATCTCAGGCATATTTGAATTTGCTTTCAAAATATTCATAATATATTGAAATACATTGGTGACTTCATGTCTAACAGTAATCTATCAAATACTTCCCAAAACAGCCTTGTCAAAAGCCCCGGATACTGTATTTTCAAGTCAGAAAATTAAATGGAAAACACAGATAATTATAAATTTGCCACTGGTCACACATCTGGAAGTGTTATTGCCATTTGTGTGTCTATCTGTGAAATAATTGAATATGTGCATGCTATGTGCAAAAAGCAGATTTGACTGCTGCTGTAATAAAAACCTAGAGTAACAGAACTTAAACATAACAGATGTTTATTTCTCGCTCTCTTTTTTTTTTTTTTTTTGCAGTTTTTGGCAGAGGCTGGGTTTGAACCTACCACCTCCTGCATATGGGTATGATGCCCTAATCCTTTGAGCCACAGGCACCACCCAGAAGTTTTCTCTTAAACCTAGTATTCCAAGAATAAGTATTTTAGGCTTCAAAATACCAGGGAGTAAGGCTCTTTCAATCTTATGGATTTATCATGTCTAATGTATTACCTCATATGCGGGACTCAGAATGCTTTACCAACACATTTATATCCTAGTCAGTGGGAAAATGAAATAAAGAAAATTGGAAGTTCTATCATACACATTCTTGAGTTCATATCATGTTGACTATAATTTAACCCACAGACACAACCTGTTATAGAGAAGATGGTGAATTTCATATTCATTTTGCTGCCTATTCAGTGAGCTAAAAATTGAGGTTTCTATTAATATGGATAAAAGTAACAGTAAATGTTGGGGGATGACTAAGCACGTCTTGTCTGCAGTTAGCATTCTATTTAGACTGGATGCCCCTGCCAACTTAGAAAGAAAAATGTTGTAACTTTCAAAGAGTTAAGAACTTACAAAAGCATGACCAAATTTACCAATTCTCATCTCTCCTCACCTAAATTAGATTGATCGAGAAAGGAATTCAGATTAAAGAACAACCCATCGAATACTATAGTAATAGATTATAGTTTGTTTCTTCAAATTAATTAAGTTTCATAATCATATGATTTCATTTCTATCACTTTGTTTTTGGTTTAATAACAAGATACCAGTTCAAAAAGCTTTCTTCTAATATTTTTTCTCCCCAATTTTTCAAGAAAAGGAATATAAAACCCAGAAATTCTAAACTACATTTTCTTTTTTTTTTTAATCAAATGATAGCTGTGTACATTAATGCAATCACGGGGTACAGTGTGGTGTTTTCATATATAATTTGAAATATTTTCCTCAAGCTGGTTAACATAGCCTTTATGTCATCTTCTTAGTTATTGTGTTAAAACATTTATATTCATTCTACTTTTAGAAAGATTTACTTGTACCCTAAACTACATTTTCATGAAAATAGGAGACATCTGTGACGTCAAAAAATACTATGTGAAGTAAAATGTAGATGGAGAAACAATCAAGTGTTTAGTAGAGTGAAAGAAAGCATAACTTTATTTCAGGTTAATCAAGCTTGATTGGAGAATCAAGTTAATTCTTTCTGAAAATAGCCAGAATGTCTCAATTGTTAAAGACACCTTTTTATCTTGCAACTAAACAAAGTTGGATTCTGAAATTGGAAAGTTGTTTGAAAATCGTTAGGCCATGAAAAGTCCAGGTCCAGCCTACCCTGCCAAGTGCACTCTTCCTCACCTTAAGGTTAGAAGTATGAATCATAGAGTCATTTGCATCATAGAGTCTTTAAGTCTGAAATATTAAACACAGAGGAAGATGAAGAGAAGTCTATATGGAAAACAGGAACTTTTTTAAAGTTTGTGTTCCAAACGATGAGCCTTTTCCCCTCACTCCATGTTCTTTCTCTTACTTAACACTCAGAAATCTGGTTGTCACATTTTGTATGTCAGAAAGGAGATTCTAAAAGTCTTCCTCAGAAAGATCTGAGCTGCCCCACAGGGTAGACCGACTGGCACTGGCATTTTGGTGTCCTCAACCAGAGAGTTAACTGAGCAGTGGATCATCCTAGAATAAAGCTTTCTAGTCCACAGGCTCTACTTCTCCAACTCCCAACACATGCATCAATGTGAAGAGTATTCAGTTGGCTTCTTAGTTATTACTCGATAAGAATAACTATATCTTTGAAGAATGCCTGACTGAGAGGAATCAAAACCAATTATTTGAGGAAGTAATTCAACGGTGGTACAGTAGGTAGGGCACAGAAGAAAACTTAAAGATAATATGTTTAATGTGATAAATAAGAGTGATATATATCAATGGAATAAGAAAAGTGCTCTTTTTTTTAAATAAGAGAATATTTATTTTCAAATATCATGTATATTTTAAAGGAACAGAATAGACAGATACTCTAGGATCTCACTGATATGTGAAATCTGAGTTTGCCTCATGGAAGCAGAGAGCCAAACAGGATGCCAAGGACCACAAAGTTTGTCAAAGGCCACAAAGTTTCAGTTATAAAATGAATACCTCCTGAATCAAATGTACTTCTTGGTGACTATAATTGATAATGCTGTATTTAGTTGAAATGTGCGGAGGGAGTAGGTCTTACGTGTCCTCGCCCCTTCCCACAACACACACGTACAACGAAGAGTGACTTTGTGTGGTGAGCATTTGCTGATTAATTTGATTGTGGTAACCATTATAGAATGTATATATACATATGTACAAATATCAACTTATTACCTTGTATATCCTGAATATATACAACTTTTATTTGTTGATTAGATAAGGTCAGACAATTAAGTTTGGAAACTTATCCTAGAAATACTGTTACATACCTCATTGTTAAAAATCACTGTGGTCGCTAGATGACCAAGGGGTGTACTTTGAATGTGATCATAGTGATATTCAGCAATTAGGTATGTAGCACTGTTTGTCAATGTGTTCACAAATACAATTGTCTGACCTTGTACCTCAATAAAGCTAAAAGGAATTAAATGAATAGTATGTGAAAGAGCGCTTGGAAAGTCAATACTGATAGCTTATTATAATTATAATTATAATTATTAAAGCCCTTGAATAATAAAATTGGAGAAGTTACCAAAAATGTGTGAGGAAAAAATGACAAAGAAATCAGTAGTCAACTTGACAGTAAAGAAATCTGACACTCTTTACAGCTATCAGGTGATCCAGGTCATCATCAACCATCATCAGTCATGTTGATCGTACATGCCCTGGCTGTCTGACATGATAAAAAGGACAATTGATCTGTTATCTTCCTCCCATATCACAAAACTATAAAGATGGATGCTTCACATTGGCCAAGGGAAAAATACAACAACGTTTCAATTCTAAATATTTATGTACCCAATTTAAATGCTCCTTAGTGTAGGCAAGATTCATTGCTGGGTGCTTAAATTAGTGCAAAAATGTGTAACAAGAAACAACATTTTCAGTCTCAAAAAAATTTAGTTACAGGATAGATATTAATTATAAAGGTAATTGATATCTTTTTTGGCACCCTGTATGAGGAGTGCAAGTCTTATTATTGGTATTATTGGTGAAGTTAACTTGGTTTATTTCATCGAGTTGGCCCTTTCTGGTATATTCCACTATAAACCAAGTTAACTTCACCAATAATACCAATAAAAAGACTTGCACTCCTCATACAGGGTGCCAAAAAAGATATCAAGATATCAATACTACTTCTGTAGTACCCGTCTTTTACCAAAGACAATGGAGAGATATATTCAAATTTCTAGAGAAAAATGATCTCCAATCTAGTATTCTAAACACACAGCCAAGCCATCATTCAAAATGAATAATAATTTCAGATGTAGAGGTTCTAAACAATTTATTTGCCATGCATTTTTCATATTCTATCCATTCTTGCTTGAGACATTATTGGACGATACTATATATTCAAAAAGGCAGCAACATAAAAAACTTCCCAGGATCCCAAATCTATGGTTTCAACACACAAGAAATGCACAGGGCCACTCACTGATGATGTGAATGGATGTTCCCAAAGAGGGGTGCACAGGGAGCCTCAAGAGCACCTCCTTCAGACTGGAGGTGGAGGGACAGGTAGCATTTTATAGAAAAGTTGAAGGTATCAAAATTAGCTAAAAGTTAAAAAAAAATAAGAAATGTAAACAGTTATCAAGATATTAACTCTAAAAAACCCAAAAGCATGTATGTTGAAGCATATGATTATAGTACTATCCTTGATTTAGCAGAATCATAATCATGAGAGTAACCAATGTGGGTTTAACCAGGGTCATACAGCCATTCTTGGCTGTGTGTTTAGAATACTAGATTGGAGAACATCCATTCATGTCATTAGTGAATGGCTCATTTACTCACATGGAGAGAAAAAGAAAGAGAGATAAAATGTTCATTTTTATAGTAGAAATATATAAATAATATCTATAATTGATGAATTAGGAGAGAGTATTTGCTTCTGTTATTTGTATATTTGGTGGGAAAATTACAGGTGAACCAGCTACTGGGAAAAGATTTCAGAAAGATAGGAGCATTTTGGTATGTCTTGTGGGACCATTCAACTTTTTTAAGCTATGTTATGTTTTGCCTTAATAAAATATAAAAAATTGAAAACAAAGTTAATATGTAATTTTCTAGGGAGTAATTATGCCAATATGAAGATAGAAACAGTGTCCTACTTTTAACCCTGAATACTTTTTTCTCTCTTTAATCCACCCAAAGACATATAAACTTGGGGTGATATATTTCATAAACCCCATCTTTTCACCACATCAACGATGAGAAGAATTTTCAGAAAAGCCGATAGATCTGTAACTGGCTCATCCCTTGCTAAGCAAATGCTGCATTTACAGCTATAACCTGTGAAATTCCCTTCCATCATTCTTCCAAACCTACTTCCACATTCACTGAAAAACTCCATGTGTCGCCTCCCCTCTGTTGGCAGCTCTCTCTCAGAAGTAATTGGATCCTTGCAGAAACAGAATAGAACTGTCTTTGAGCAACCCTCCTTCACTCAGCATTTCTGCTCACAGAGGGAACAAATCCTCAATGGGCCAATGGTCAGCTTGGAATGAAATGCTCCCAAAGAAGCAATAGCATCTCAGTTTGCACAACAAACACCAGCTGGGCTAAAAAGTTAATCTTCTAAATCCATCATTCTGAAATGTTTATAAAATTAAAAATAAATTGAAAATTTCCCCTTAGCATATTATACAAAAGCAGATGGAATTAATTATTACCTAATGGAGAGTCTAGTATTCTCAAACGAGATCTCAAACTATTTTGCCTCTTGCTTTATTTTTGTTCAACTGTTTACCCTTCATTTTTTAAATCCTTAGAGAATCCTTTGCTTCATGCCTTCTATGGTATTCAATTAGCTGGCCCAGTTATGGGCTTTCATATTACTTATTGTAATTAAGTTATTAATTGTGTCATTGTTTAATTTGTATTTTCTTTCCAGGATGTAACACCCAAAAAAGAATAGATTACTTTTTTATCACTGCATCTCAGTGTTTTAGACATACAGATGTATCTATGGTTGGTGGGTTGGTTTTGACCTTTAGACTCTAGAAGTGAACAGCTAAAATTATGAGCTTTGGAGACCAAAGAATTGTTACACACATTTAGTCATCTATAAAACAAGATAATAATATATGGTGCCTACATCTAAAGTCACTTGGAAGATTAAATGCTACACTTAATGCAAAGCTCTTTAACATAGAATGACTTAATTAATGTTACATGTAATATTATTAGACATTTAGTATTGATTATTTCAGGACGATGAGACCAAGAATAGAATAATAAAGCTTCCAAACTTCTACTTTAGTTAAAATGAATATGGACAGTTTTAAAAAATAAGGACATGCTGTTATTAGATAGGTTTCCTAGGAACTGACTGATTATTGTAAAGCAAAATAAAAATCTTGAACATGCTGGAGAAAAGTGGAAATAAATAATGAATCAGGAGTAGCAAAGAAAAAGTAAGACTCCTAAATGCACTAAATGTTTTAAAATCATTTCAGTGACACTGCATCTTTGTGTGGTATGGCATTGGTACAAGTAGAAATGTAAGAACATTAAAATGACACTCATCACAATCAGCTTATTTTATATAATATTTTTGATAAATTAGTTTATAATCAGTTGTTTCCAATCAATTTTATAATCTATAAAATATATATTATTTACAGGTGTAATTTTTATGTAAAGATTACACTCAGCAAAAATATCTGGAGAACGTTTGTAGGAAAAGTCAAGAAGAAATGTGAGACTCTGTAAAGACTTGTGCAGGACTTTGTGATCTGATTATTTGCCTCTTTTCTCCTTGACAACCCAAACTGATGCTTTAGTGCTCTGAGGGGAAAGGTTTACTTTTCCCTCTCTTCCTGAT
>CAUYQV010187707.1:0-13635 GCA_963574575.1 Galagoides demidoff
AGGGGGAAGATGATCAGAGGGTCAGGTCTGGGGAGTACCAGGGGGGAATGAGAGGGGCAGAAGATCAGAGGGTCGGGTCTGGGGAGCACCAGGGAGGACTGAGGGGGAAGATGATCAGAGGGTCAGGTCTGGGGAGTACCAGGGAGGAATGAGGGGGGCAGATGGTTAGAGGGTCGGGTCTGGGGAGTACCAGGGAGGAGTGAGGGGGGAAGATGGTCAGAGGGTCGGGTCTGGGGAGTACCAGGGAGGAATGAGGGGGGCAGATGGTCAGAGGGTCGGGTCTGGGGAGCACCAGGGAGGAGTGAGGGGGCAGATGCTTAGAGGGTCGGGTCTGGGGAGTACCAGGGGGGAATGAGAGGGGCAGAAGATCAGAGGGTCGGGTCTGGGGAGTACCGGCAGCTGGTTGGAGATGAGGCAGAACCAAGCCACAGGTCTGAAGAGGCTGGCCATCTGTGGCCCAGAGTGACTCTGTGAGGTCCTCGTGTGGCGTCTGCACAGCCTGCCGTCTTAGAGGGATTCTGCACCTGCAGTGGGGGAGCGGCCCATCTGTTGTGGCTTCTAGTGCAGAGACCAACTACAGTTTCCTGGACCACACCCATCATGCAGTGGCCCTGCCCAGAATCTCGGGGAGAAGATTCATTCACTGCAGGGTCGTACCCTTCAATGACTTTAGAGCAGGGGTTCTCTACCTTCCCACTGCTGCGACCCTTTAATACAGTTCCTCATGTTGTGGTGACCCCCAACCATAAAATTATTTTTGTTGCTACTTCACAACTGTAATTTTGCTATTGTTATGAATCATAATATATGTATATCTGATGTGCAGGATGGTCTTGGGTCATTTGACCCCCAAAGGGGTCACGCCCCACAGGTTGAGAACCGCTGCTTTAGTGGATGCTGAAGTTAGACATTTGGGAATTATTTTTTGAACTGGTTTTTGTTTGTTTGTTTGGTGGTGGTGTGCACGTTAAAGATTTCACCCAAGCCTATGATACATTATATTATTCTACATTTATGATTTATGTGTATATGACTTAATAAAAAAAAATGTCTGCTTCCAGATTAACCATCCGATTCACTCTCTTGCCTCCACTGTGCTCTGTGCACAACCCACCTCTGCTTACGTTTTGCTCTTCCTTTGAGATCCAGCTCAGACTCAGCCCTTTCCATGTTGGCTCTGCTCTTGGATCTTTGCTCTCTTATTTCCAACCACTGACACCACCTATTGCCAGATGTGGAAATAAATCTCTACTGATTCATGGCATCTCACCCACAGTTGCCTTGAATTCTTATTAAAACCAGGCACTAAAATGTATTTTCCTACTAAAATCTTGTCACCTCAAGATGGTTACATCCTCAGAGGGTGATCAGTCTGCTTCTCTTTTTCTTTCCTATAACATCCATCAAAGATTATTTATAAGGGTTATTGGGGAGTTTAATTTTATTCTAATGTTGGTGAGTATTTAAATATATGGCAATAACCATTACATAAAACTTACAATTTTTGCTCAGAAAAATTTCATAATAAACATATATGTTAAAAGCCCCCAAATCAGTGAAAATTGCATGTTAAATTTATATTTGAACCTAACATAAAAGCCGCAGGACTGTGGGTTTTCATTTAAAAACGTATCTTGGGCTGGTCACAATGGCTTGCGCCTGTAATCCCAGTACTTGGGAGGCCGAGGAGGGTAAGTTCACAGGGTCAAGCTCAGCCTGAGCCAGAGCCAGATCTTGTGTCTAAAAATATAGCCAGGCATTGTGGCAGGTGCCTGTAGTCCCAGCTACTCAGGAGGCTGAGGCAAGGGAATCGCTTGAGCCCAAGAGTTGGAGGTTGCTGTGAGCTGTGACACCAGAGCACTCTACCAAGGGTGACAAAGTGAGATGCTATCTCAAAAACATAAAAATAAAAAGATAAAAACCCCCTGTGATAAGGCACAGGGGCATGAATGATGTATTGGGACTGCTACACAGAATTGGTAGACTCTATCTAATTCCACTTTAGTACACACTTTTCCTTTTTTCCTCTTGCAATGACCATATTTTCCCATCTGACAGTCAGAAATAAAATCCACCCCAAATAGAATTCTTATTCCTCATGAACTGGTGTAAAGCAGCTTACTACTAATGGCTGCAATGCATCATAAATTCAAAATAAATTAGTGGCCATTAAGCCACTGGCTCCCCATCATTTGTATTATGAATGATGTTGAGACATCAGGCATTACTGGAACCACCTTTCATCTGAATACTGGCATCGATGTTCTCCCCCCAGAGCACATTAAAATGATTCCATGAAATACACCAGCATCGTGGTAAGCTTCTGATGAGAATGATACTGACGTTTCCTAGGAGCAAAAAACATTTTCTTCCAATATAAAAACTATGTCTTTGAGGTTAAATATGTCTCAAATCAAATGGCTTTCGGGAACCTAGTGCTGGTTGACTATTTATACCTCAGCTATTTGCAACCTAAATTACCGTGCACAAGGGGAGTGTTCAAAATATATTCATAGCTGTAAAAAACAATGTGGCTTTCGTTTTCTGTATCACGTTTTAAGCTTTTGTTCCGAGATGATTTAGTTATGCAGGAAATTCACTGGGCTTTACTGTTGGTGTCACAGAAAAGAAAACATCAAGCCACATTTTAAGAAATGAGAATATTGAATGAAAGTCTGAATTTATGGCAAAGTGTGAGTTTTTTTTTAATCGCTGTAAAACTAATGAAAATCTTTTCTTAGTCTGTTAGTTTTTATAATTTCATTTTGAATATAACATGTGAATCATACGTAGTTATACAGGGTGGCCATAAAGCTCATGTACAAGTTAAATAATTGTATTGCACATGAACTTTGTGGCCACCCTGTATAAATAAAATGAGAAAATAATGATCTAAATCACCAAAGTTGCCAAATCCACTCAACTATGGTCTCTAAAGAGCTTTAGGAATATCTGTGGGTTTAACCTGAATCTCCTAGATTATCCTGTTGATTCCCTCTACAGCAAGAGATTCTGGTTAGAACTGAGACAACTCACGGCAGTTTCACGCTGGGGATGCAAAGTGCCCCTCGAACCCCCTTGTTCACCTCCCCGAGCCATTCCTGGATGTGCCGGCAACTCAGGGATTCCTCTCCCCACCCCCCCACAGCATACCAGTGAGAATAAATTGCATGTTCTTTGAATAAAAACATTTTAGTAGTGATCCTGCAGGTCGATGCTGACAGAAATCAGCCTTTCGTCTAACATCCTCTCTTGTGGAAAGTTGGTGTTGGCGGGAAGGGCACGGGGAGGCCTATAGCTGACGAGGCTGGAAACACAACTAGACCCAGCTCGAGAAGCAAGCGGGGCGGTGGGTTATACACCAAGGGAGGAGTCTGTGAAGGTCAGTTCGACTTTTATTAAGACCCTTAGAAAGCAGGAGACAAATATGAATCTTAGGTATTTGGGTAAAACTAAGTAACATAGAAAAAAAAGGGATAAAACTCCCTGCAAAAAGCAAAAGTGTGAATACAGCCAGTTAAATTCTCATAAACCAGACCTCAGCCACACAGCGATCTTCTGGTGCACCCTCCCATCACCCTGATTTGGCTATTTGGTGCTATGAATATCACTCAAAAATCCTCATTTTACAGTGAGAAAATGGATTCTCACATGGCTTCAAGGACTTGCTGGAGTCACACGGCTCCTAGCAGGGGACCTGAACTTGGAACCTGTGTCACTTTTCTGTGCATGGAAGCATCATGAAATGAGTTGTTTACATTTTAGAAAACGGCTCAGTCACGTTTTCAGAGCACTCTCCCTGTCTGGGTGCATCTCACGACCTTCCTATGAAAGATCTGGGGGTGCATCATAATCCACTGCAGGTGAAGAGGTCTGGATGCTCTCAGCATCTGGGTGACTCGCCTAAGAATCACATAGTTGACAAATGATGGAGTAAAGACTGGAATGTGGCCTTTTCATTTTAATTCCCAAGTTCTTAGGTAGCCAGTGAACCCAATGATTTGCAAAGTAGAGAAAAACATTAATGGGACGTATTCCTGGGACTCTGACCCCACCATCGTACACTTCCCAGCAGGGAGCTCGGAGCACCAGGATGGCTTCCCTATGGACCCATCCTGCGATCTTCCACCAGTCACGCAACCCTTTTATATTCGGTTCCATAATCTGGAAAATGACAATCACATCCTTCCCAAACTCATACATTTTTAAAAATTCAAATGAGTAAGGGAAGCACATCTTAAAGGAAGCTATAAACTTTAAAATGTCACACAAGTGAAAAATATTAGCATTCGTGTCAATTAATTTATGATCTTCTGAGAAAGTCTTAAGGGTAGTTTCCTGTTTGATTGAGATGTTTAAAACGCACATAAGAATAAAGAGAAAAAATAGGATCATATTTGAACTTGAATATTTTATACTTCATTTCATTTCCACTATGAATAATTATTTATCACCGAAAAGGAATTAGGCCAAGCCACAAAAAGAAAAAAAAAGTGTTTGGCATAAACATATTTAGTACTTGTCCTGGCAGAAATGTAATAGACTAACATACGTGGTTTAGATTACATTTCCATGATTAATTATCCACTCCACCCCCAGTTGTTTCTAACCTATGAGGCAGCACAAAGCAGTCAATGGGTCTTGGACATACCGGGTGAGGTTAAAGACCAGACTGGGGTGGAGAGACTTGACAGTGAGTCTCTCAACAAATGTGAAACTTTCCTAAATTTATTGACAAAGTCCTGTATTAATGGAAGAGAATAGTGCTAACCCATCTCACTAGGAAAAGAAACAACTTCAAGAGAGAGTTTCTGAGTGTGCAAATATCATTTGGAATCTGAATGCCTCTCACAATAAACTAGGAAATGACAAAGAAAAAGAGATGGACTTTGCCAAGATACTCGGGCAAAATGTCCCCATAGAAATCCGGGCACTACTTAGTACTCAGGTAAGTCATTCTCCCCGGACTCTGCTCACTTCCTTTGTTGACTGAATAAGGTCAGTCTGTGCTTTACCAAGATTTGTCCTCAGCTACAACTACGTCATAACAGTAACCTTAACAGATATTTATAGGCTAAACCATACCCACATTTATATGTATATAGCAACAGAAGACATAGGAGAAATGTAGGCGATTCTAGTCGTTCATCATTTCAGGAGCTGTGTTGCCTGGTTATTTCTAATTTGGGGACAGACATAAGACTATCCGTGAGTTTGGGTGTAGAAGTTTGGGGGGGAGGAAGAGCAGAGAGAGGAAAGGGGGAGGTGTGGGGTCTCAGTGTGTGACACACTTTTGGGGGGCAAGACAAAAGTATAAGAGGGAATTTACCTAAAAAATGCAATCAGTATAACTTGGTTTCTTGTACCCTCAATGAATCCTCAATGATAAAAATAAATAAGTCAATAAGTAAATTTGATTCTGGTGTCGTTTTACTAAAGGGTGCTGACAGAGACGTGCTGAAACAGGGATCAGAGGATTTCTCCTTTTGATTGGGAATCCCAAAGAGCCCTGACGAGAATGAGGGGATGTGGGAGCAGTACCTGGTGAGCACCCTACAAGGGAAGCCCTCAGTAATTCCTGGTAGACTCGAAACTAAGGATTGGGACGAACCCTTGGCCTGACATTTCCCACAGGCGGTTTGATCATCACCGACCTCTGTGCAGACAATCTTTCTGCAGAAGTGAAAGCGTGGACGCCACCTGATGACACAACGAAAGGGGATGCTCGATCATTTTTAATAATTCAAAAGAACAAATGCCTTCCTAGACCTACTTTTAGCTTTCGCTATCCAGGTATCCGAGTTCCCTAGGCTGTCAGCAAACCCCGCTGTGCTGCTTGCCTGCTGTATTAGCTTTTCAGGAACCAGCCTTCCTCAGTCCGATGCCTGCTTTGAACAGGGCAGTTTTAAGTGACAAATAACAACTGGTTCTGACCCTACAATTAGTGGAACTAATCTGTTTACAAGGTGAGGATCCAGCCCGTTGTTACATAACCATTTTAAAAACCACAAAAGAATGTACGTGATTAGTAAAAACATCTATCTACTCGGCTTTCTAACTACACCAGAATCAAAGGGAAGAAAAGGGTTGGGCTTCTTGTACAGAAAGTGACTCATAAAAGATTTGGATTATCTGAGGGCAATTAAAGGATAAAAGGCAATAAAATTACAATCAAATGAGAGAAACGAAAATGTCAAACAAGTAATGAAATGGGAAGAAGTCGCTTCATAAAGAGAGAAACAAAAAAGATAGAGACAGACAGAGTGAGGTCCCTATTTTTCCAGACACACCATTCTTCACTTGATGTCCCAGGAGGTTTACATGAAGTAAGAAGTCAAAAGTACCACCCACCCGGACAACTTGGTAATCAGTGTGGTGACTTATAATATGGATGGAACCCCTGGATGTGTATGGATTCTATAAAACTGTGTCAATAGTGTAGGTTTGAACAGTAAACTCAGTGTTAAGAATAAAGGACTAGGGAAAAAGGGATAATTGTAAACTCAATTGTCTAAGACACAGATAAACATAATTATGACAGCATATTGACATCAGCTCAGTCCATTTATGGGGCATAACTTTCCCCCAACTTAATGGCACCACGGATAATCTGAAGCATAAAAGTATTTTGCAATTCTCCATTGACAAAAATGAACTATGAGATCAAAGTTGAGACAAACCGGAAAAACACTCTCAGAGAAATATCTAAGTAGGACATCTATCTACCTGTTTGATATTCCCCTGTTTAAGAAGTAGGTAAACTTTCAGATTTTCAAGGTTGCCATTTTCCTCTAATAGCAAAGGAAAGGAAGCTGAGACATATAGACCTGTGTGTCCTTCCCTGGGGAGATACATCTCGGGATCATGCCCAGCTCTCACCATGTGGCAATTGTTGTTTAACCATTGTTTGATGATAGGTTCTTAGTTTTGAAAGCTCAAATACTATTTTTGTCAATAATCCGAGAGCTGATCCATCTCTCTGGGGCAAAGACATGTTAAGCATTTGCCATCCTAGCTCAAGACACTATTGTTTATTGACTAATAACACCATGTTGCCTAAAGAGCTGCTCACAGCCAGGGGCCACACTCTGGTGTGCAGTGCAGAGGAGGACACGCAGTGCCCACACCATCCCTCTAAGGAAACACCAGGGGCCACAGGACCGGCACTGAGCAAGAGCCCACTGTCTGCTCTCTGGTCTCTTCCCCTCATGCCTCAAACCTCTGCTCATCCCACCCATGTTAGAAGCGATGTGTTATGTGCAGGATGCTTGATAAAACACACCAACTGATACTCTATCTTTTTAACATGTGATATTTTTGTTGTCTTTTTGTTTTTCCTTTGGCATTTTTGGCCTATTTTTTTTGAGGGTCAGGACTATTTCATAATGAAATTTTATCTCCTTAAGCCTTCTCAGTTGTCTTATCCCCCTTGCACGTACTCCAGGGCCGGGAGGTGGCAGGACTATGCTCCTTGTTCTCTGCAAACCTCCAGGCTCCCTGTTCACATTTGTCCTTTCTTTTGTAAAAGCCTTTGAAGTTACTGCCATCCCATTATAGCTCCCTGTCCTTGATATCTATTGGCACCTGCCTGGTTCTTCCTCTACTCACACATTCATCCTGCTCATGGCACAGTTGGTCTCTACTCCATTTGACTCATTTTTTAAAGACTCCAGTATACAAGTGGTGTCGACATTTCTTTTTCTTTTTCTTAGTGTTCTTTTTTTTTTTTTTTATGAAATCATGAACACATAGGTCACATATATATTAATGCATTTATGGGGTACAATGTGCTGATTTCATATAGAATTAGGAATGCTTGCATCACTCTGGTTAATATATACCTCATCTCATTTACTTAGTTACTGTGTTAAGCCATTTATACTCTATACTAATAGATCCAACATGTGCCCTTGCATTATGCACCATAGGTGTGATCCCACCATTCACCCTCCCTTGATCTGACCTCCCTTCTCTCCTCCCATCCCCCCTCCTCCCTCCTTCATCCTGGGCCATAGTTGTGATCTGTTCTTCATATGAAAATGTTAGTGATTGTAAATTGGTTTCACGATAGTACGGAGTACACTGGATATTTTTTCTTCCATTCTTGAGATACTTTACTAAGTAGGATAGCTTACTCCAGCTCCATCCATATAAACATAAAACAGGTAAAGTCTCCATCTTTTTAAAGGCTGCATGATATTCCATGGTGTACATATACCACAATTTACTAATCCATTCATGGGTGATGGGCACTTGGGCATCTTCTGTGACTCGGCTATTATGAATTCAGCTACAATGAACAATCTGGTGCAAATATCTTTGTTATAAGGTGATTTTTGGTCTTTTGGATATACACCTAGCAGAGGAATTGCAGAATCTAATGGCAGGGCTACTTTTAGATCCCTGAGTGTTCTCCATACTTCTTTCTAAAAGGGACATATTAGCTTGTGCTCCCACCAGCAGTGCAAAAGTGTTCCCTTTTCACACATCCATGCCAACATCTATAGTTTTGGGATTTTATTATGTGAGCCACTCTTATGGGATGATATCTCAAAGTGGTTTTGATTTGAATTTCTCTGATGATTAAAGATGATGAGCATTTTTTCATGTGTCTGTAGGTCATGCACCTATCTTCTTCAGAGAGGCTTCTGTCCAAGTTCCTTGCTCGCAATGAAATGGGATTACTTGCTCTTTTCTTATGAATAACTTTGAGTTCTGTATGGATTCTGGTTATCAAACCTTTGTCAGAGGCATAACCTGCAAATATCCTCTCCCATTTTGAGGGCTGTCTGCTTGCTTTATTTACTGTGTTCTTGGCTGTGCAGAAGATTTTTAGTTTGATCAGATCCTGGTAATGTATTTTTGGTGTTGCTTCAATTGCCCCAGAGGTCCTGAAAGAAATTGACCAATACTTGGAAGCACACCAACTTCCTAGACTTAATCAGAAAGAATTGGAAATGCTGAAGAGACCTATATCAAGTACTGAAATAGAATCAACTATACAAAATCTCCCCAAAAAGAAGAGTCTGGGACCAGATGGCTTCACATAAGAATTCTACCAAACCTTTAAAGAGAAACTAGTACCCCTAATTCTTCTACCTTACTGAACATTTTCCAAAACATTGAAAAAGAAAGAATACTTCCTAACACATTCTATGAAGCAAATATCACCATGATCCCCAAACCAGGAAAAGACTTAAAAAGAAAAGAAAATTATAGACCAATATCTTTAATGAACATAGATGCAAAAATATTCAATAAGATCCTAGCAAACAGGCTCGGCACCTGTGGCTCAACTGGCTAAGGCGCCAGCCACATACACCTAAGGTGCCGGGTTCGAATCCCTAGCCTGGACCTGCCAAACAACAATGATGGGTGCAACCAAAAAATGGCCTGGCATTGTGGTGGGCGCCTGTGGTCCCAGCTACTTGGGAGGCGGAGGCAGGAGACTCGCTTGAGCCCAGGAGTTGGAGGTTGCTATGAGCTGTGATGCCATGGCACTCTACCCAGGGGGCCAGCTTGAGGCTCTGTCTCAAAAAAAAAAAAAAATTATTAAGGACAAGTGGAAAGACTTCACTACATGAACACTCAATGTACATTCAGTTTTTTTCAGAAAAATTAGAGACAATCTAACTGTTTGAAACAGTGAATCAGTTAGACCTTAGTATAGCCACTTAGTGGAATAGAATAATCAGTCATGGAAAACTGTGATGTAAATCAGGGGATAACAGATTTTCTACAAAGGGCGGGGAAGAAACAGTTTTATACTTTGTGGGCCACATGTGGTCACTGTCACATATTCTTCATTTTTTGTTTACAACTCTTAAAAAATAAAAACCATTCTGAACTTGCAGACAGTGCAAAAGTGCAGAGCCCAAAAGGCATCCTTTACAGCCCCTATTTAGCTAGCTGTGTATTGATATGTTTATGAAATATAGTTACTAAAATATGCATCCTGCAAAACAGACTGATTTTATTTTAGATTACATATATATGGCTTATTTTCTGATATTTCTATGATGATTATATATTATTATTATATGCAAATAAGTCATCTTTAATTTTGTATTAAAAATATAGCCTGAAAATTGGGAAAGTTGCTGGCTTCTGTTCTAAAATCTTTTCCTAATTTCATTTCACCTATATTATTTTATTATTTTAGATTTTTTACCAATAAAATAAAAATAACACATACTACAACTCAGATCATAGGCTGATTAAAGTGCAAAGGGCTTTCCTTTGAAAGGCATAAGGTTGCATCAAAATGGGAGGCATCTGTTACACAATCGTTGACTGACACCGGGTTTGTGTCTGACTTTGTTTTTCTAAATAGTTTCTTTTGAACCACCGGAGTTTGAGATTGTTGGTTTTACAGACCGTATTAATGTGCTGGTGAAATTTCCCCCGGTCACTGAGGAAGGACGGCAGTTTGATTTATCACTCATCATCGAAGAGTTGTCGGAGGGGATTGTTAAGAAGGTAAGTTGTCTCTAGTGGTAGTGAGTTGGCAACAAAACAATGGACTCTCTCTTTGAGAAAAGAAATTTGCAGTTGAACACTTACAACTACAAGGTCTGATTTCAGGAAAAAGTCTCTATAGTTCATTTCTTGTGAAAATGTATTGATTTAACCCTGCAGTGCAATCTTAAGAGAATAATCCACGTGCGTTACATTAGGGGACACAGAGAAGAGAGAGGTCTGAAGCATGATTTCAGCAAGCCAGGGGGAGAGAGTTCTTTGGAAAGAGTGATTTAGCTGAGCCATACAGGAAAAGCGCCTGTCTCTGCCTTTTCACTTGTCACACACAGTGGGGGAAGTGACACTTTCCGGCAGTTCTGGCTGCTCCTGATGCCCCGCAAAGGACCTGACTGTCAGTAACCTCAGGGTAACCCTGGTGTCAGACAGACCTGGATCTGTTTTCCTTGGCTGCCTCCCTCAGGCTGCTGGAATAAGTGAAAGTGGACAAGGTGCACTCACTAGTGGTCACGGCTGTACCTATAGTTTGCACTTGCAAGACCCTTTGCCAATTATAAAACCCGAAAGTTAGGTCAGCCTGTAAGACATCAGGGAAGAGGCATTTCAGACAGGGGGCTCAGGAAGTTCCAAGGCCCTGAGGCTGGAGTGGCCCTAGGGTTTGAGACACGGCATGGAGAGGTGGCAGGAATGGAGTGGCTAACAGGGAGAGTAGGAAGAGATGATGGGCCTGGACCTGGTAGGGCTTCGTGGGTCTGAGTCTTCTGAGTGTGACACTGGAGGCCCTGAGGCTTGACAGCATCCTGACTGATGAATTTAGAATGGATCATATGGCCAAAGATGGAAGTTGGGAGACCAGTTGGGATAGTAGTCACTTAAAAGGCAGAGTATATGACTGTTACCATTTTTTCCTTTAATATCCATATGGATTATCTACAAGGGTACAAGTGAACCTTTCTAAGAGTAGAATATGAACGTTTTGGCATAATAACTAGGTAAATGACATGAAGGTATGTTAACCAGTTTGATGAAATGTTTCAAATTGTATGTGAAAACACCACACTGTACCCCAGAAATGCACTAATGTACATAGTTACCATTCAATAAAAAAAAAAACAAAAAAATAAAATATCCATATGGATTATAATCAACACACAAGAAAAAAGAAGCAAAAATAATAGGGGAAAAATAGGTTCATGTGACTCAGGGGCTGTATCGAGTGTCACTAGATATTGTATGTCAATCATGTCTTATTTGCATTCAAGCCTAGAGCCGCTCACTCTAGTTTTAGATTATAACTTCTAAAATAAATATCCTGTGCTTATTAGGATATTGACAACTCTGTAAGAGGAAAACTACAGTTAATCCTCTTCATTAAAGAAAATTGGTCTTGATTACATTAAGGGAAAATAGGTAATATAATCCAGGCCACAGAGGGTGGGTTGAGGGTATGAGAAGCCATCACCTTGTGCATAGATATTTTTTGCACATGGAACCAATAACATTTTCAAGTAGACTAGATATGTGGAGTGGTAGAGAAAGAGAGAGAAGTTGGAGTTCCTGTTAACTAAAATGGGATTGATTGTGGACAGAACAAGCAGGACTTAGATAGCTGCTCAGTTTTGGACACATTAAATTCAACATGCCCATAAGGCATCTCGGAGATGTTGGGCAGGAGTTGGATATGATGCCCTGAGTCTGGAGTCCAGGGGAGAACTCCCAGCTAGACACATGTCCTGGAGGAGCCTTTGGCTTCTTGGTCTATGTTGAATGCCTAGAGACCAGATGGGATCCCTGGGAGGTAGACATCCAGGGTGGAGCCCTGGAACATTCCAAAATTTGGAGATCTAGCAAATGAGGAAGAAACAGCAAAAACAGACTAAGAAGGAGCAACTGGCATGGTGAGAGGAAAAACAGGTGAGCGTGATGTCCCGATACCTGAGAGAAGAAAGTTCCAGAGAGATACTGACCTACTGAGTTCAGTGATGCAAATGGGACAAGTTAGCCGAGACCTGATTATTAGATTTAGCAACATCACTGGGCCCTGATAAATGTAGTTCGTTGAGTCACGGGGCAAAGACCTCTGGCTGAGGTAGATTTAAGAAAGAGAGGGAAGAGAAAAGTTGGAAATGGAGGGGCAAGCTCATTCTTCTTAGGAGTTTTTCTATGCAGGGGAGGAAGGATACTCGGTGGCCACTGGAGGGGAAACTTTTAGTTTGTTGGGCTATGTGTTTGTTTATTAAATCCTCCTCCTTCCAGACAGAAACTTACAGAAAAGCATTTTTATAGAAGGCTGTATCTGAATGTCTAGAAATCCTCATTTTATTTTTTTTTTTTTTATTTTGAGACAGACTCTCATTTATCACCCTTGGTAGAGTGCTGTGGCATCATAGCTCACTACAAACTCAAACTCTTGGGCAAGCAATTCTCTTGCCTCAGTCTCCAAGTAGCTGGGATTATAGTTGTCCACCACAAGGCCCAGTTATTTTTAGAGATGGGCTCTCGCTCTAGCTCATGCGATCCTCCCTCCTCGGCCTCCCAGAGTTCTGGGATTACAAGTGTGAGCCATCACACCTGGCCAGAAGTCCTCATTTCTTTTTTTTTTTTTTTTTTGAAAAGGGTCTCATTTTGTCACCCTTGGTAGAGTACTGTGGTGTCACAGCTCACAGCAACCTCCAAATCTTGGGCTTAGGCAATCCTCTTGCCTCAGCCTCCCGGGTAGCTGGGACCTCAGGCACCTGCCACAATGCCCAGCTGTTTTTTTGTTGTTGCAGTTTAGCTGGGGCGGGGTTTGAACCCTCCATCCTCAGTATATGGGGCCAGCGCCCTACCCACTGAGCAATAGGTGCAGCCCCAGAAATCCTCATTTCTAAAACTGCTAGTAAGAATGTATCTTGAAAACTAAAAAAAAAAAAAAAAGAATGTATCTTGAAAACTATAAAATGTGGTACAAAAGTTGTTACTTGTGAAAGAACCTTCATATCATCTTTTTAATTCTGAAATGGAACACAACTACATGGGAAAGAAGAGGCAAAGTGTTTCAAGGGAAAAAACAGGAAAGTAGACATCAGCCTTGGTTCTGTGGCAGACAAGCTGTGTGACCTTGGAGAAGTTACTTAACCACCCTTAGCTGCAGTTTCCTCATCTGTGGAATGGAAATTA